>JAYRBW010082804.1:0-46500 GCA_036023295.1 Invenusta paracnida
TGTTTTCTCTTTTGTTTTTCTTCTTTTCTGTTTAAGTGAGTTGATATTGACTGCGGTTTTATAAACTTTTGATTAAAGTGTATATTATGTGTATATATATAAAAATTAATATTTGAAAATGCTAATTGTAAATTTTTTATAATAATTATTGCTAATCATATACGTTAATTAAATTTACAAATATATTTGATTTTTTACTAGCTACAAATACGCAAAATGTGTTATATTTGTGTTTTTATTACTATATGCTATTTTTGCCTAATAATAATATCGCAGTTTAATATAAGTTTAATATAAGTTTTCTCTGAAGTGTGATAGTTTATATAGGTTTGTTTTAGATTTTAAAAATTCACAACTGTTGATAAAATCTTAGGTAACTGTTGACTGACAATGAGCTGTCGGCCAATTATACTGACGAGTCAGATTAAAACTTGCCTTGATTAATCTTGTAAAAAACAAAACAAAAAGATTTGATATTGATAGAATACTGTTGAACTTTGTGTATAATTATTTATATAACAAGGGTTGCTATGTTATACTGAGGACCCTATCAGCGGTTTCTAAGGCAAAAAAGTCATTTTGCAACTTCAAGACTTTTCCAAATATGTTGAAAATTTCCTTAAAAATCGATTATGTTTAGGGAGTGATATTGGATCTAAATCATGACAAGGATAAAGTTAAAAAACGAAAGAACTTTATTTTTTAACCTTAATCTGTCAGGTTCTATATAATAGTTTTGAGCTTGTAATTTAAGACGCATACTATATAATTTGCAGTGGTACTACATGATTGATAGTAATATAATAATTCGTTTAAAATATTTATTAGTATTAAATGATAGCTGTTACAAAAAATGCCTAATCATAAATATCTACGTGGGTTGCTCACAATAGCTATAATAACATACTTACTGCGGTCGGTTTAGATTTCATTAAAAACCTTCATTTTAAATATAAGATATACAAGTGTTATATTTACTCAAAGAATAAGTTTATTTAAAATAGGAATATGTGTATTAAGAATTTTATCCACACAAAATAAGCAAAGTGATTAAAGCAAAATTAATGACATACTTATTTTAATTTTGGTATTTATATATTTCTTAAAGCATCAAATTTCCCCTAAATTATAAATACGAGAATATTATAATAAAAAGAATAAAGTAAGCTCGAAGTATATAGATATGTCCCCATGGTTTAGATTAATTAACAATTTAACGTTATAATTCTTAACATGTTATGTTATACTCTTTAAAATATATCGAAAGTATGTTTAGGCACATATAACTTCTCTATTATACACTCATATATGAAAAGAAAAAAATATTCATGCGGAGCTTGAAATAAAAAATAAAGTCCTCAGTTATTGACATATTCTAGCAAAAGAAGACAAACATGAAGTCTTCTCACTTCTGTACTTTTCATTTTATGAACACTTACTTTAATATATTTTGATTTAGTTTCAAGGACATCTATATAAAACACTCAATATAATGCCAGAAAACCGCACCATCTTAAATGTGTAAACAAGTCTTTCGCTACATAATCAGTAAAAATTATAAGAATTATTTTCCCAAAGACACACTGAACCAAATTTTCGTCAAAAAGGATATGAAGTCAAAGGCTTTGTTTAATCATGAACATTGGACCAACTTAGTAAATGGTGGAGGGTTGGAGCGGAAAAAATAGTCCTTATGTATACTTTGGAAGTTGCCTATGTATTTGTGAGTATACTCGTAGAATAAACCGATATAATAGGTATGTATATTAGCTTTAAACCAACTTAAAAGGTAGAAAAAACAATTATTAATCTCATATTATTCAGTTATATTTAAATTATATTTAAATATATAGAATATGAAATTTGCTTCTAAATATATGTATATGCATATACTAGTATATAAATATAATATATCAATATCAAAATGATTTAATAAAGTATAACATTTATAGTTATCAATCCATTTACATATATTGTTTGGTAATAAATAAATATTTTGAACATACATTTCACGTTTAGGTACAATGTAAACCAAAATTATTTTCGCAATGTATCCCCATGAGTTAAAGTGTTGTATGAAATTAAAAAAATGTAATCCGTTATGCTTTTACCAAATCTTATTAAATGATCAGAACTCTACGTTTGTGAAGTCCATCGATTAAATGTGTAATTACTAAAAGGGTAACTTGGATTTCAGTCTTGTTTTTTGTATAGTATATTTTAAATTGTATTACTAATTTTCACAATGTGTAGAGTTTGAAGCTACTAATAATGTGTAGATACGAACATACAGGGACTACTGACCAAGTTTGTATTACCAGACCTGCTAATGTGTTCCTATTATGTTTCTTTGTGATATTAACATGCTCCTATTACCATAGTCCCTACGGTGGAAAAATTGTTAAACCATAATTTTCTGCATAGTATGGCAATGCGTTCAACCGAGTTTTTAAATAGCAGCGCTAAAATTTTAAGATTTTACACGCTAAGATGACATCTACAGCCTTTATTCAGTTTATATTATGTATATAAAAAGTTTTCAAAATATACTTATTGAATTTAAAATTAAAATTTTTGATCAGACAAAAGAAATGTTTTCAGTTTATGATTTCGAGTTTTGAATCAGGCTTCTATTAAAAACAAATTATTTCTTTTAAAATTTATAGTTTTGTATGTACTCTACATTGTACATTAGGCAATGTTAAATAGCAAAACAATATATATAAACAAATTTGTGTGTAGGTACTTTAAAGAATTTTGTTTATACAACTAAAAATTGTGCGTAAGTGACTTCAATAAAATATGGATAATAAATAAAGATTTTATAGAATAACAATATAAACAATGGAATAATATTAATTAATTAAAAACTCAACAATTAATAATTAATTTACACATGAAAAACTATGATTTGCATGCTTTTTAGTTCGATAGTTTAAAGATATATAAAATTGTATTTTTCTTCATAAAATCTAACATAAATTTTGGTTGATAAAGATACAAGATGTTTCTGTTGCCATGTGAAACAAGCAAATCAAAATACATAGTATATCTGTACGAGAATATATCTGTCTATATCATATATCCCTCCTTCCCCCACCGATATAGGTACGGGCAGTTTTAAATGAAGCAGTTTTAAATGAATTTAAAACTGACCAAAAGTACTTTACGGCGCACGATTCTCATGTCTGTACGTATTACAAAGGCAAGCTATGTTTCCTTGTACATCTGATCTATCACAAATAATAATTGAAATGAACATTTGCATAAATTAAAAATAAAATAAATACTATGTAAAATTCATTCACCACATATTTGAGCGAATGATTACACAAACTATTCATAAATCACAATAAACTCAACACAGCTGTAAACTGTAATTTATTAATGTTTTGGTAATCTCCTATAACTCTGAAAATAAGTATTGTATTTTCTAGAGATAATTTATATCTTATCCTATACTACTTCTTAAATTAATATAATCCTTCATAGAATATATAGAATATATATACATATATATAAAGAAATTAAATATTTTGTAATTAATGTTAAAACATCAAAACAAATAAACCTAAATTAAAACACGTATATTATTAAAGGTAATATGAATTGAGGTACCTACAATATGGTAGATTATAATATACGTATTATACAGTAATTTGTACATAAATATTAAGTAAAATATAAATAGATTGTGCAGGTATTACTTTCCCTGAGTATTCCCTGAGATTGTGTTCACAAAATTAATAATAAAAATAATAAGATTAACATCAGGTAATTCCAAACGAATAATAAAATAAAGTAATAAAATAAAATAAAATCTAGATGACGAGTAGTTCAGTTTGGTTTGAGTATGGGTCACAAAACCTCTTAACTAAACTTAATCAAATACATTCACATTACATTTATTAAATTTAGGATTGTCATAAGCTATTGTTAGACGTATTTAAGAATCAAAGGTCGCGAAATATGCAATACAAAGTTAATATCCTATTTTAACTAAAATATATTTTACAAAAAGTTAAATAGTAATCTCGATCGTTTATAATATTATTTCAGTCGTTTTAATAATTAAGATTATATTTTAACGTATAAGTCTTTACTTCAGGTGTAATAATATATTAAAATAAAAAATATAAAAACTAATTGTAATAATAACGATATTACGTCAAAAGGCATAATTTATATTTATTTCTATTTCATTTGTAATATTTCGCAATTCTTTAAATAAATTTGTATTAAACGAATCTGTCATTAAATACTTTCATAAACTACTTCGATACTAATTTTAGGATTGATTGTTTTTCCAGAATGCACGGATATTTACGATCAATGCCTATATTTTACAGCTTATTTCCCCGCATATATATACATATACAGTTTAAATGTAGTTATAAAGTAGACATATATCTGTTTCCACGTGCATTATTTTTTAATGAATTTTACAGAACTGCACGGAGTGAAAAAGTGCTCAGAAATTAAGAAGAAAAAATTATTTACGAAACTTTAATAAAAACGTGTCAAAAACATTATCTGACATAAATATATTCACAAATATTTACTTTTCAAAAAAATATTACTATAAAATGGTGGACAGTCTAATGTTTAATATCTAAATGTACAATATTGTTATAAAAAGTAAATAATCAATTTTTTCTTCGATGTTTTTTTGAAATTTAGAAATTCAATAAACACGCATGTATCGATTACTTCAAGTATGTCGAAATTTGAGTATTCTTAAAAATCAATTCATTTCGGCTTCGCCGTCGTGCATTGTTCTAAATAATATTCTCGTTTAATTAAATTAACCTGTACATAATATAAAAATTAAATTTTATTTATATCAATTTAAGATTTTCTCTGATTTAATAATCTATATTAATTTTTGCATTCTCGGTTATAATTTATTCGTACAAATAAGAGCAAGTTTGTACTTTATGTATCAAAAATTTAACTTACCTAAAGTACTTACCAAAGAGTAATTATATACAGCGATTTCATTCGTATTGATTCTGTATACAGTTCAATATTACTATGTTGATACCCGAAAGCTTTTTCAAAATAATGTTTTAAAAACTGACAGCAGTTAAACAGGTTATGTTGTACAAAAGTTTTAGGAATACAGGTAATAAATTACATTTTACAAACAACTTAAGATATGATAAAATTGTTTGAAAATATATATTTGATCTTAAAATTAATTTCATAAAAATATTGAATACTACATTTTTGTAACCCATTTATATAAAATTTATTAAAATAAAAAAGATTTTATATTGACGAAGATTTACAGTGCGATGTATATGAAGTTAATAAGAGTCAACACTCTGTGTTTAATTACTCAGAGTACTCATGGTACTTAGCTTTCATCTTTTGTCATTTCATGTAACATATTTCATATTATACGCGTCGGCAATTAAAAATCAAACTAAAAACTAATAGACGTCTCAATTGTTTATACATGCTTTTTTATTTTCAGTCCTGAATCATTCATACAAAATTAAACAAATATTATTGCACGCAAGTTGGAACCAAAAACAACTCAATTCGAAACTTATTACATTATAAACATTCTTAAACGCTCAGAATTTTAAACACGTAATTTAACATTACTAAATAATATCTGTTCTAACTTTGTTTTTTTCAATAAAACTATTATACATGTTTGTTAACCGCCTAAAAATATAATATTTCATTCATTAAAAGAAAATCATACTATATACTATTTTTCTAGATACTCGTAAGCGTTCTTAATTTATTATATACTTATACATAAAGTATATCATAAAATTAGCAAACGTGGCAACTAACAGTATTTTGGTGTAAATAATAAATTCCACATTTTATCAGTGAATGAACATATAATTAAGTTTTTTTTAGAAACCTTAGTAATTAACTCAATAAAGGTAATTCATTTTATTAAAAAAAATGTAAAGCAAATATACTACATAAACTATAGCTACAACTGTGATTTTTTCAGTATATTATAAAATATAATTTTATTGAAACAATTCGGTGTAATTTATAATTATACGATTAATTATCATCATAAAACATTATATTTACTTGTGCCATTTTGAGATATCTTCAAATTATTGCCAACAAGACACTGTGTAAGATATCAAAACATACATACATGTCGAGCTTTATAATCAAAGATTTTTTTAATATTAAGTACATATTTATAGCTGCTAGTAAGTAAAATAGTTCTAATGACCATACATTTCACCAAGAAAGTAATGCTAACTCATTCTTAAATATAATGTGTTTCCTTCCTTCGATTAGTAACCAGTCTTATAATTTTAGAATTGTATTTTTTCTTTTTTCTATCGCTCTTCATTCCTTCTCAAACGCTTAACCAATATAATGTTGTCTCTTAACTGTTGTCACTTAACTTTTAAATATTTTAAAATAACTTCATATTTTTCCTTCCAATCGTGTTATTATTTTCATTATAATTGATGAGATTTGGTAATAACTTTCGAAAAAATGGGCTATTGCTTCGCACACACTTTCCTATCTAGCTGTTTTTGTAATACCAATAACACTTTTATTTTATACACTGGCAATAATTTTATCGACCTTTTCATAAAAGAACCCTTGTATATTAAACATGACCATAACCACCTGTTAATATAACTCTTACGCAATCAGGCCAGCCTTATTTACTCGAACTTTTCTTATCTCTTCCTGTTCTCAGCTTATGCTTTTTGCTTGATCTGTTTTCTATTATAGTCATATTTTATTAGATTTTGTATATAATTAATACTCAGTATTTGTAGCCTATATAAACTTTATTATGGTATTAAGTAATATATAGTATCATTCAGATGATGTCCGTACAGGTCAAAACTACTTTATGAATATATTTAATGATGAACATAATTATCTTGGCTTTTATCAGGTTTTACAAAAGTAATTCCACTGTACAAATTAAAAATGAAATATTTCGAAAATGCAGAAAATAAAGCAATTAAAGGTTTAACATTAATAAATAATATGATTTTATGAGTACAATTAACAGAATAAGCATATATCTACTAAAAATTATAATACAACGATTTAAAATATAAATTAATGGAGAAATAAAGATTTTCTTGGGTATATATTTTTTACGCAGTATTATTATACTATACACAAGAAAATCTTTATTTCTCCATTAATTTATATCTTAAATTACTGGGTATGGCCAATACAACAAAACAACAACGATTTAAAACTTATGTTAAAAAAAAATTTCCCAATAGTACCAGATCATTGGAATTAAAATACTTGCTTCTGTGGATAGAAAATTTATAGAATGCACTTACATATAATAAAGGAGGTCAGTATTGCTTAAAGATAGAATATATTTTACAGGAATTTCAAATGAAATATGTACTACATTTCATATTAAGGTAACCATAATAAGAAAAAGATTAACAAGATATATCATCAACCTAAAGTGTCATATATTTAAGTATTATATTACAAAAGTGTTAACAAGTCTGAAAACAAAAGGTACTTTCAAGCAAAAGTCACAATGAAAATAGAGTACTATTAATGATACAAATTTTGATGATGCATAATGCTTTTCAGTTGAAATGTTTATTGACAAAATTTAAATTCAGACATTAAACAGTGCAGTTCATAAAGAAATTCCAATATAAATGAATTATTATGAATATGTATAGCTACTAAGAACGAAGATAGTTTAAATTTCAGCATCATTTTCTTAAAACAATCATTGGAAGTTTTAATCGAACAGTTAGTAGCATTGTACTGGCAAGATATTATACATAGTATCCATAAGGTTTATTTAATAATAAAAAAAGATTATTTGTGTAAAAAAGCATAAATGTATACGAAATAATTGAAAAACTGAGTAGATATTTATAATTAGAATAGTTGTTAACTCTCCAGCCTGTGTTGTCAACTGTCGCTATCGATTTTTTTGCCTTTGAATATCTTGATGAGAAGGTCTGCAGCGGGTCCTGGAGCAAGCAAATGATTCTCTACTTGGTTTTCAATCGCAGAAATTTGAGACATCACCTAAAAAAACAAACAAGATATAACTAACATTGAGAAAAATAGTGAATATTAGACACTGGAATTAATAGAATTTATAAATACGTGCATTGAAAAAACGTTAGCAAAATAGAAATAGCTTAATTAGTCACTTTATCTGTAAGCCGTTTTCCGGTAATTTTTATGAATTGGTCGATTTTATTTGTTGTAAGTTAGTCCTTATTTTGCTGTTTAATTATGATTTGGGTTGAGTTTTATTGAGTTCATTTTATTGGCTTTTTTTAGGAAGTTTTCTATTGTTTTTTCTAGCTATCAAATTTCTTCTACTTTGCCTTTTGTGTATATCTGTTTGTTGATTTTCCTGTTATATAGAGTTACCCTCTCTTTTATTTTATATTTTCTTTTTTTGATTTATCACTTTTCTTACTGACTTGTGAGATATTTTGGCTTGATGGTTCCAATCAATTCTATGGATAAGACATTAATAAAATAATATATTTATGTAAATGATTGTACAAAATCTATCTAAATTAAACCAGTTTTTAATATTTAAAACTTTTAGTTTAATAGTATTTGGTATTTAGTAGTTTAGTGTTGAATAGTATATCTATACAATTAACATTTCATATAAAGGCTCGGACTCAACTACAAAAGTAATATAAATGATTGAAGGTAAATTCAAGCAGCTAGTAAATCCAGTTTGATCTAAACGATAAGTAATTTTCAACAAATTGTCTTATTTGTATATGATTCTCAAACGTATCACTACTCTTTCCGCAATTTTGCTATAAATGTTAAGCAGATTTCGGATCATTCTTATCTAAATATGGAATTTTAATTTATTGTGTATTATAAGCACTAATAATATGCAGTAGAATGAAGAGTTTAAAAAAATAGAATTAAAAGTACTTTCGTTTTTATCCCTATATTTGGTCTGGCTCCCCAGAATTTAGCAGTTGTATCATTTATTTTATTTAATAGTATTATGATGAACATGTGAAATCTATATCTCGAATATTAAAGGTACCACAAAACCGCATTTAGTCTCTAGTAATTCTTTAAAATAATGTATATTATGCTCTAATTGCTCTCTATATTATAAATTGTCAAATATTATTAGAGAAACATTATATTTTTGGTATACGTATTCATAAATTCGTGAAGGAGAAGACAAGTGTTTTTTTGTTATCCACATAAACAAAAACGTCCCTGTTATGTAATTTAATACAAAATATTTTGCAGGCATTAACTGTTGGACTAAATATAATATTTTAATATGTTGAGATAACATTATATATTAAATACATATTTATAGAATATATATTACTCCTAAATACCTAAAAGTAACACAAATCCCAGTTTCATCTTTTGTATTATTCATAATTATTAAAATGTACTCATAATATGCTCTAACTTCGATATACTATGGGTTTACTATATTATTAATCGTAAAAAAATATTAATATAAAAGTTTATTTTTTCTTTAATATGTATTCATAATTTCGTGACGGAGAAGAAGACACTATTGACAATCGCCAGGGATCCTCTAAATACCTGAACAAAATCGTTCAATTATATAATTCAATACAAATATTTAAGTACCACAATCGTGGTACGAAACTTTTTTCCCTATTTTGTCTAAAGTTTTCGCTTTGTTAATTGCATATTTGTCAACCAATAGTTTGAACTTTCCAGCTAACTGATCATACTTTTCCTTTTTTAGAAATGAGACACTTCATTTTGCGGAGATGACTCTATTTATATCTATAAGTTTTTCTTTAAATGTCTCAAAATTTATATTTTCAAATGTTTCTCAGAATGTTTTTCTGCCGATTTTTGTTTTCAATTTGTAATATAATCAATTGAAGTTTTAATTTTTTTTATTTTTCGTTGCTATGGAAATTCCTTTGCTAATTATTTTTCGACATTTTTGTTCAGAGTGTTGATTTATAGATGATGTTTAATTATCTTTCATTTAATTTAATAATATTATGTTGAACATGAGAAATCTATATCTCGAATATTAAAGTTACCACAAAACCGCGTTTAGTATCTAGTAATATTTATAATTCTTTAAATAATGCATATTATGCTCTAATTGCGTTGTACATGGGCTCTCTATATTATAAATCGTCAAATATTATTACAGAAACTTTATATTTTCTGGTATACGTATTCATAAATTCATAAATGTATTACTCATTATAAATTTTTCAAGTTATCTTTCTAAATTTTACGTTAAATTAAATTTTTCGTTTCTTTCTTTTTACAAATTGTAAGGAATATATATTATATTTATTAGTTTTGCGAATGCGATTTATTTCTTGAATTATTCGTTTTGCCCTATATTATGCATTTTTCTCGACTGTAGTGAGTGGCATACTTAACAATGTTAGTAAAATATTTAGTGATATAGAAATATACCTATACACTAATGTTAAAAAAATGACACAATTAAATATCTCACTAGATATAACCATTACTAGAATATCTATGAATCAAATTTAAAATATATAAAAACTACAATCTACGAGCGCTGTATTGAATTAACCATGCATGCTAAGCTTGCTTCGTGAATATTCTGACAATGATTGTATTTATTCAGATATATCTAACTGTGCCATACTTTTTGAGCATTAGTAATATATCTACATAAAATATAACATTTGTATACATCAAAGTACTATAGTAATAAGCATCTAAATGCATTTAATGAGTAATTTTGAACGTGACAGAGGACATTAGACGATAGCTCTTAGATTTTGATTTCAAACATTATTCTTGGATGCGAGACATACACGTGTCTATTTTCTATTTAGAATAGTAATGCTACATAATCTGTCGTACTATAGAAACAATATCGATTGTCATAAAAATGTACTTATTCCTAATTTAGATGAGAATTACCTATTTTGGCTTTTTGGACAAAAATTAAGCTTTAGCGCTGTATTTACTGTTGTGCACTGTTGTGGGTGAGGTGATCAAAGCTGGTCAGAGGTTTTTTACCACGCCCATGGTCGAAAACTCTCTAGTCTAGTTTTTTTTATGTGACCAAAATAAGTCGCGGGTTAAAACACCTCGACCACGACCGAGGTTGTGATTTTTCAACCTGACTCAAGGTACACAATTTCCGACTAGGGGTACCCCCGTTTTTTTAACTATTGGGATTTTAATAGTTTTAATTAATTCGATATTATGTAAAATTACAATTTCTTTAAGGTATGGAAGGAGTGCTATTTAATGATATAAAATTTTATAAAATGAATAACCTTTAAATAAGCATACTAGCATGTTTACTTTATAACATTGTTTTTTTTACAGTAGACGAAATCGACCTGTCCTTAATAAAATATACAGCTTCACTAACAGATGCTACAATGTTATTTGTAGGTAGGATATAGTTTACCCATTTAAACAGTCTATCAAGGGATTGACTATTACTTGTCTATTATAATTCTATATGGGATGATATGATATGATTGGTGTGCTATGTGACTCGGTCCCGTATTGTTGAATTAAACGACTTACCTATATTTAAACGGTGGTCTCAGAAACTTCTTTTGATCACACCATATAAAATCTGTACCTTTAGTCAGGTTTTCTGCGACCAAGGTAAAAAAATAGACTCTTAGTCGGAGTCATTTCGACCAATGTTTTAAACCGAAGTTGTAGTAAAAAAATTCGACTATTGGTTTTCTTTGATCACCTCACCCTTTGAGGGGCCCATACGACTACGCTCTAAAAAATGCATTCTTTTTGGCCTAAAATTAGTAAAGCATAATTTTTATGAAAACAAGCATATCTTTCCCCAAATTCTGATACGGGAACTTGTTGGTTTTATATTATAAATCACAAAGTATGAGTATAAGTAAGTTATTTTGCAGTAAATATGAAGAAAAAAAATTAAATTTATTTAATTTAGCAAAATTACTACATATACGGCAAAATATATTAAGAGATGTTTCTTGAGTGATTTTTTCAGATCAATATGCAAAAAATATAAGATATTTATTATCATTAAAAAATAAAGTATTATATCTATGTGTTCATCTGTTTAAAATAATTTTACTAACAAAAATAAATATGATATCAGTTTACGTTCATTTAATTACTAAGCAAATATTGATTAAATTTTAAAATGTTACCTTATATATTTAATGAAATGTCGTGCGTGATAAAAGTAAATATCCCCAGTTAAAAATAATATTTCCGTTGTTCGTTTATATAAATAAAAACAAAAGTAATAAGAAATTTGACTTTCAATTCTGCGCTTTCTAACATATAAGTTAATGTAAACATTGAAAACTTTCTTTCTCTAAAAAAACAATGCCCGTCTTATCTTTTACTTGTTATTAACCTATTTAATTTATATAATAGCGCATCACGCGCAAAATATGTTTTATTCCAGAATTTTTTCATCATCTTTTTGAAATAAAATTGTAATACTTTTTGACAGAATAACATGTAGCATAAGGGTAAACAAAAGTGTAAATGTCACCTTTTACAATTATTGTTTATAAAAAGATCAAATATAAAATACGTGATGTAAAAAAGTAAAAATAAATAAAGCTTTGTGAATAAACTCAACAAAAATACATTTATTAACGTAGCAAAGAAACTGTGTTTTTATACGTGAAATAATTATTTTATTCAAAAGAAATTAAACAATTTAAGTATTCAAGTATTTAAGAAAGTACAGCATTTGCCAGTACAATAGTATAAGTGAATAATAGCTATTTAACTGTCAAAAGCTAAAATCTTACCTAAACTTATTAGATCCTATAACAAATGAAGCAAGGTCATGAAGAATAGTATTACTCGTATGCCTTTTGAGTTGCCATATAATTAACTGTATAATAACTATCACACAATTTGAATCAGTGGCAATAATGCTAAAATTTCCCAAAAGGTTAATGCAAAGTCAATAACATTTTTAACTGTTTTATAAGCACAAATTTAAGAAAAATATTAAAATACAAGATATAAAATATAAAATCCTTGAAGCTTTGTTTTACTTAGGCATATAGGAATAATTGTTCATTACGAGATGATGAAAAGTACACGAACATATCATTGAAAATTGGGTCAGTCGCACTGAAACTAGTTTTTTTCTCTTTCTTTCAGAACAATTTTCCCGGATTGTCCAAGCAGTTATAAACATAAACTTTACTTTTGACAACTACGTGTGTTACAAATCTTGGGTGAAATATCCTGACTGGAGTGGAGTAAAAAATGTTAACAAGGAAATAATAAACAAATAGCTGATCATGTATATAACGTTATAGATGGATTTACAACCTAGCAGCAGTAGTAAATCTAATATTATAAACCTGTATAAGTCAAATAATATAAAGCTACAATAATATATCTGATAAGTAACTTAGTAAGAGTCACTACAAATAAGAAAGACAAATAAATATAATAGAAATCGATTAACTCTAAAAGCAAATCCCGCATCATAAACAAGGTCTCAGCAGTGCTGTATATATCTTACGCGTGTTGTGAATACAAATTGGATTATTGAGTCAAAATTGAGGGGGAAAGTCCGACAAATCTGACCAACACAAGTCTTTTCCAAAATTAACCATAATATATCCCATAGAATTGGGAATAGATCTAACGCTCAATATTATGATATATACCGTCACTATAAAATATTGACGGATATTAAATTGTAAGTATAGATTAGATAATAAAAATAATAATTCCAAAATTAACTAATTATACTGTCAGTACTGATCAATCTCTTAATATAGAGCCATTTACTTAGATGAAAGCATGCATAAAAAGATATTTTGTACAGAACGAGTCATAATATGATATAACCATTAAACCACCACTTATTCTGTGTGTATTATACATATATACTCATATGATGTATCATAATATAAATTATAATAAAAATAGTCGCATCCGAGAACAATAATTTGTGATGGGTCATTTAAATGAGATACATAAAAATAAGCTTAAAAGAGACTATTAATATTGTAAATATTATATAAATATATAATATTGTGTATAAACAATTGTTAACGATGACTATAAAGCACAAATCAATAATGTATAATAATGATTTCAACATTCAACTCCTCAGCCAGGAATAATTCATTGACAATCTAAAGGCAATACGTTGGAGTACATGTAAGAAAGTTAACACCCATCCCACTCTAAAAGACAAATTAAATCCCCGAACACACCCACAAGCGAATCTAAAGAGGTACAGACCTTGGGATGATTAAAGAAAGCAGTCATCACGTCCTCCTTGACGTGCCGACGGAACCAAGCTCGGTGTTGGAGTCTGCGACGGTTCTCTAACTCCCCACTGAGCAGCATTCGGCTCTCAAAGTCGCGCATAACTGTCCACAACTCCTCCAGTCCGGTCTGTTCCTTCGAGGAAACCCGCATCACCTGCAAGTGAAAGAAGGATACTCAATGAAAGTATAAGGGTACAGGTGACAGCCTTATAATGACTCATGCAATTCACACATTAACCGGGCTGACTGGTTTGTTATTAATGGAATGGAATTATTTTTAAACTAAATAAGAGATATTTCTTGATTTCGTATGTTTATGTTGAATATATTCCATAAAAATAATTTATGGATTATATAATCATTCAAAAGCTAAAGAAACGCATGTACCAGAAAAACATTAGCTATTATCAATTTCAAACCTTCGAACTAATATACTGCAGCTGATTAATAAATTATAAAATAATGATAATTAATTATTTTCCCGTAAAAATATTGGTTTCTGATTAGTTGATTAATCGTTTTCGTCAGTGAACATAAACTACCAATTTTGCATGTTATGTCGTTTAAAGGATTATAATTAAATGTGTAACAAAATTAGACTATTTTTTAGAATTTTTATTTATGAAATTTAAATATTATTTTATAATTTGGAAAAACAAAATGACATTCAGTCTTACAAAATTAACTTCTATATAGTATTATTTCATGTATAAGATATTTCATATATACTGATGCTGTACTATTGTGCATACATTAAAATAATTAAATTTTTCATGCAGATGTTGTATGGAATGGTTAAAAATTGGATATTTGACATTGTTCAAGCATTACACTATTTGAGAAAAATTATATTGTGAAATGTACTTTTACCAAAATGAAATAATTTTAATAATAATAAATCACATTCTTTTATTAACTTTAACAAATTCTATAGTAATTATAAACCGGAATTTACAATTAAAATGCTATTTTTTTAAATTAGTCACTTATAATTGTCAGATACTTTCAAAAGTGAATGAATTCTAACGCTGTTCGCTTGGTATAAAATTAACTATAACAGAAAAATCACGCAATCCTGCTAAACAGAAGTCATTAGAGTTACCAGAGGTCAAATAGATTCGGGTGAAACGGTGTCAAAGATGTTCAACCGATCAATTTTTCTCAGTGCCGTATCTTGATAAATCTAAATCGGTAGCCCCTGTAATATCTATCTGATATGATACTCTATTTCAACCTGTTTGTCGGTCTTCTTCGCAGTTAAACAAAATAATAACACTACAACTCTGAACGGCCCTTCCCCCTCTGGAACGTGAAAAACACACCCAGATTAGGCTCGTGGGGATGGCGTGCGAGGCTGTTGCATTTCTCTCGGCAAAGCCGCACGGAGACGCCTGTATAGAGTATCAATCTAGTAGAGTAGGAAGGTATTCACATAAAATTTAGGCGTTAGATGATAAAGTGAAAATTGTCATCAATATCGAAAGTCGATTATTCGATATCACTCAACCATGCATCATTTAATTCAGTCATCGATATACTTTAGAACGGGAATCGATCTGAAATTAAATGATGAGCTAAAGGGAGCAGAAGGCAACAGATACAGATGGAATTTTGGGAGTTTGACGCGTTAAATCTCACTATGTTGTATCCACCTAATTTAATAATTTATGAGGCGGTAATTAAAAAAAGTAAAAAAAAAATTAAGAGGCGGTAGCGTCGACGAAAAAATCTAATACAAAAGATTCAGAGAAACAGGCCCGGTAGGTAAATAAATGAAATCAGACAGTTCACAACACAGTCAACGAAGCAAAGAAAATTCGTCTCCTTTTCAAGATATAATTCTCATCGCTGTTTCGGAAAATTTCATACATTTTATTTTACGGGTTACATATTTCAAGACTTTTCTCTGCATCACTGAACTCCAACTGAACTGTTACAGTCTCGAGTTCTTCAATCAATCTTTTGTCCTTTGTGCATTTAATCCTCCCTGTATTACAAAAATACATTACTTGCTGCTCTATTACTCTCAAAATCAAGTGTTTTCCAGTGTAAAACATATCGATTGTCAATAGTTTTACTCTTCAATTCGCTTTTGAGCTCTACTATAGCTAATTGTTAAAAAAAGGTCTATAACTAAATGTTATTTTTATTTAATTAGTACTATATAGGATTTACAATGTATACAAAGAGTCAATTTGCTTTTATATCAGTTTATTGATTGCACTAAGTATATATAGAAGGCTTTAATTCTTATATCCACTCAAGTCTATGACTTAAATATTCAACCAAGAATATACAGCAAGAGGGTAGATGCAGGTGGTGCAAAAACGAAGAAGAAACAATGATTCACATCATGAAAGTTTGTAATGATCACAGAATACGTCGACTTCGAAAGGCCTTCAACATTGGAAACAGAGCTGACCTCTGCAATAAACCTGAGGAGGTAATCTATTTCGTCTGGAAAGTAATCGAACTTTTGTAAACACGCGGATGCAAATAAATAAAAATTTAAACATTGAATCAAAAAACGATATTATAAATATCAGGTGGCAATATTGCCTTTCTGTACAAAATGAATTACGCTGTATATTTATGTAAGTAAGACATTCAATGTTTGAAATAATTTTCTATTTATTAATAACATTATTAATTAAAATATGACATAAAAAGCATTTGAAAGACAGCGCAGTATTTTGAAAATAATACTTAAGCAGTTCTTTAATGATGTTACTCTTAAATAAAATTAGATCTTATGCTTATCTTTAATCAATTATTCGTTTCTCAATGAAAATATTGAGTAAATTTCTCAAAGTTTAATTTTTGAGAAGATAATATATTATGCTGTTTTTCTATAGCATAATATATTATCTATAGATTCACTTCGTAAAACTATACTAAATTATTTTCTTAAGTTTTAAGGTTTATACATAAAATATTTATAAAAAATTAACAAAAATATATAAAAGTTATAGTCAACTTCCTTATAAGCCACCTGTATAAATCCCCTCTATAATATATATTGTTAACACCTTATACAATTACCTTGGGCTTCCACTTGGTTGAACGTGGTCGAATGAACTTGAGCGCACTCATGTACTCCATGGCCACACGGCGGGATGCTGGAATAAAGTCCCCATCGCACTTGTTCACTACAACAAGATCCGCCATCTCCATGATGCCCCGTTTCATTCCTGCAAAAGTTAAAATGAAAAAATCATATGAAATCTTTTGTATTTAGTTATTATATTTAACGTTAATGTGAAATACAGAAATTAAAACAATATGTTATAAAAGTTTAAAAACAGATTATGACAAATATCATAGTGATTTTTGCCCTATTTCACATCTAATATCTAAAAAAACACTAAATTTTACACTTAGACTGTGGGTAAATATACACAAATATGATGTATTAGAATTATTACACTTTCATTAAAATATCAAAACTCGAAGAAAAGAGAACTTTATTCAAATAATAAAAAAATTACATTAGTCAAGCAAATACAGCTATATTTATATTATAATAATAATTTAAAAATTCAGTTTTCAATATGGCTTCCAGGCAGAATAGCTTTTACATGTGTGGGAATATATGGTATAGTATCTATAGTATATATTACGTTCAACACGAGACTTGAATCAAACTGCCTATCAAAATAGTCTACACGATATTGATTCTGCAAAGAAAGCTACTCGAAATAACACGTGTCTCAAGTTTTCATTATTAAATTATTCTTATATCTATACATATTATAAAAGAAAAAAAGAAAAGAAAATTTCAGCTAGCCGCGAATATGCATTACTGTAGTTAGATACCTACCAATATTATAATATAAAGAAGGAAAACTTCTTATACATTACTTTGACATTTAAAAAAATTGAAGACTATATCAGTTCAATCATCTTGAGTATATTTCAGACAGTTTTGCAATAAACTGACAAAGAAGAACATACAAATATTGATCTCTGTTAAATTATAAATAGTATATTAATATATATAATTTAAGTATACAATTTTATGTACTACATGAACCAATCATTCCATTTTAATTTTTAATAACGATCACAAAAAAGTTGCTTCTCAACTTAATGGAAGTGTCAGTTTAGGCAATCAATCAAACGACAGCAGACATATCCCTGATTATCAAATCGAAATGATTTTAAAGGAGAAAATGTGATTCGTATAAAAAATAAACGTAGTGACTATATTTAATAATCTTAAAGCAGTTTTCAATAATTAAAAGTTTAAAATTAAAACACTGTAAGAGTTTTAATAGTAATAAGAAAAAGTAAAACAACAATAGTAAATAATTATCCTTTGAAATATTTGTCGTACTTTACTTAGGATAGGCACAATTTAGCTAAGTCTGAAAATAAATTTAATAGACTTATCCGTTTACATACAAAAATAAATAAAAAAGTTAATCCTTATAATATTAAATCATATATATACATATATACATACATAACTATATACATTTATTTTACTGAAAACATTGTAATCACAATGATATTTTGATAGAGACTTAAACTTTAAACTATAGTGAGTTTTATAAAAGACAAACTCGTGAACATGTATCTGATTATTTGAACGCATAACATAAATTCTGTTATCAACGCATGGTACATATCATAGAGTATTGATAGATAGTTTTAACTCTTATTAATTATAATAATTTCAATGATACTTTATACTATTTTGATACCTAGAAGTCGTAAATAAAATAATCCTTTAAAATGTAATATTCATTAAACAGCATGATTAATAAAACGGTCTTATATAGGCATAAATGTAATATATTGTATATTGTATATTGTAATTTTCAGAAAACTTTAAAATAATTGGAAAAAAGCCACAAGTCTTCAAAATAGTTTACAATTAATGTTTTAGACTACATTATAGATACCTTATTTTATATAAATTATATTGCAATAAAACAATTTTCTGTCGATAAAATTTACAACGTGATGCTAACGAAATCAATAAGAGTTGAAACTCAGTCTATTACTACTCTGTGATACATATTATAATACAATACAATACAATACAAAAAAATAAAAGGATATTATATGATTGTAATATAACAGTACGAAACTGTAGATATAAAAATATAGAATAAAATTAATGTATAGCGTTTTTCAAAATAATGTCAATAATACTACTAAACAATTAGTATCAACAAGGAATTTCGAAATAAACATAGAATACATAAATTATAATATCAAAATATCTGTTTTCACAAGAAAGAGGTTTATAAGTCTTGTTGCAAAATATTACGTATGAACAATATATGTATTGCAAAGTACCTAAAGTATATAAAAAATGTAAGTGTCTCAATATACTATACTAGTTTAAGATTACAAATACCTTTAATTAAAAAGAGTAAATTAATCAAAATGATACAAATAGATAACTGTCATTTTTAATCCTACTTTTCTGTATATAAGTCAATAATGCTATATTTAAAATCGAGCATTTTGCTCCAATATTTTAGGAAGAATGTCTAGAATCTGTGGCAACCTTTAAGAATGACCATTAATAGAAGATAAAATGGAGCTCAAACAAAAAATTCTGATTTGAAATCATACCTTGCAGTTCATCTCCACCTGCTGGTGGAATCAGCAGACAAAAGAGGTCCACCATATCAGCTACAGCGTATTCTGATTGGCCCACACCTGAAATCGATATAAAACACATATACCATTGTCAGTCAAATGTTTACTTCTATAATTTTATAAATCTAATTACCGAAAAAAGGCATTTGTATCTAGCGAAAAATTTACTTTGTTTTACTAAAGTTATAACACTATTTTTTTTAATTGCGTGGTAATTTAAAATTATACATAAATTTAATAATTTCCATTTAAAATACTTGTTATGGTAACCAGGGTCTAACAGAAACTCTTTTCTAGCAAATGACAACAAGGATATATCAGAAGATGCGAACTGAAGCGTTGTATATACTTGTGACGAAGAATGCGTAAATAAATATACAAATATCGATGATCAAAATTAACAAGAAATTTATATTACCATTAGATGTCTACTTCAATGATACATTTAATCAGCATGTATGTTTACATAAAATGGGAATTATATATTTAGAATTTTTGTTATATTTAGAATGTATTGTATTATTACGAAGTACAGTTGGTGTAGATATAAATAACAAATAACAAATATGAATAAAGGAAAGTTTATAGATTATTGTTGACAAAGGAATGTTTTAATAAGGAACACTGATGCATTTCATAGAAAAGTAAATAATGAATTCACCATAACTGATAACTACATATAAAGCAAACCGAGACAAACGATGAATAGCATTAATGGGATCAAATAATTTGATAAGAATTCCTTTTCACTTACTTTCAATGTAATCAATGTTTACAATAGACACCAATTTTCACTATAAAAAATAGAATAGTTTCTTTCTAAATTTTTATTTTATTTACGATATTAGATTATCCGCCATTTTAATGTGCATATCATAATAGCTTACAAAGGTATGTTATGGTTACAAAAATTAATGTTCTGTTTGCAAGTGTTATTTTTACAATAAATCTATATTAAACACCAATGCACATATTATAATATACACACAATAAAGGTCATTATTATGATAAAAAATTATTATTATGACAATACCTAAATTGAATAAAAAAAATAGAAAAGTATGAAATAGTAAAATATCCGTTGTTTATAATGTAGGCATTGGGTACATATAAAAAGCAAAAAAATATAAAACGAAATATTAATAGCACAAAATAACCAATCTTTTGACTTCTATTTAAAAAAATGATGATTAAAAATAAGAATAAATGTTTATTTTAAACATGAATTTTTTATTCCATACCCATATCAATAATAGTTATTTCATGGAGATAACATAGTTCATTAAGTGTGTTCATAATGTTACAAGGTCATGTAATTAGATCGAAAAGCAATTAAGAAAAGAACTGGCAAACGATAAATAATTAGAATGTAAAATAATATATCAGTCAAAGTTAAACTAAATTCTGCAAGTAAAATCAATACTCTTTGATCTTAAATTATGCACACTGCATAATTCTACATTTTAGAAAACCGGAAAAACGAAATATTCTAATCCTTGTGTAGGACCAATGAGTTTAATATTGAACGCAAAATAGATTTATAATTTATGCACAGTCAACTATATAACATAACACGTTTTATAACTTTTGAGGTTTGCATATACCATTGGCAAGTGAATGATTTCGCATTTTGTCTAAAAGTGAGAAATTATGAATGAAACAGTTCCACATGTACACTATTGTCTAAGTTTATGAGAATATTAATATTACGGCGCATCAACAAAACAAAATGTTATATTCAGGACGATGTATTAATCCTGATTGATATTATGTACATTAAAATCATGTCTAATATATTAACTCAACAAGATTTAAAAGTAGGGTCAATAAAAATAATTTTCTTATTAAGACTAGAAACTATTAACCAATAAAAAGTTTATTTTGTATATATTTATATATGTAATTCAAAATATTATTTCATTAAAAAACAGACATGATAATCAATCTAATCTGAGTATATATATATATATAAACTCCATGTTTTAACTATACATAAAACATAAAATGTATAACATTTCTAAAAATAAAATTAACTGTGAAAAGTAAATGCAAAAAATATAGGGTAATAAGGTGAGGTGATGGAAGTCGGTCGGAAGTTTTTTTCAAGTGACCATGGTCGAAAACACTCGCATAGTTTTTCGGTATAATCATAGTAAGTCACAGGTTAAAACACTTCAACCACGACCGAGTCTGTGGTTTTTAACCCAGCTCAAGGTACACAATTTTCTACTAGGGGTACCCCCTAGTTTTTTGACTAAACAATTGGTATTTTAATAATTTTAGTTAAGGCAATATTAGATAACACTACAATTTTTGTAAAGTATGGAACAAGTGCTATTTAATAATACACGATTTAGTAAAATATATAACGTTTGAATAAACTTACTAGCGTGTTTACTTTATAACATTGTTTATTTTACAATAAACGAAATAGACCATGGTCGTTTAATAGATTGACCATGGTTGTTCTTTTTATTGGCCAATTTAATTCTTTTGATATCGGTCAGAATATATGCAATATTTTGTAAAAGATATATGTAATATTTATATATGCATATAATATATCATACATAAACGGTTTAAACGCATTTTTCATTTGTTGAATATAATTTAGAATAATTCGACTAAAACTAACAATAACTTAACAAGAATGGAGTATGATAATGTTGATTTCTTCTTGATTTATCTTAGAAATGAAAGACGGTTATTACACGACAAACTTAATTCATTGGAATTTTCTAACTAACAGGAATTTAGAGTACGCTATCGATTTTTGAATGATACCTTGGTTAACATTATTATGCCTCTCTTTTTGACGACTTATGACGTCTTATTTGGCAACATCAATCTTTCCCTACAATTCAATAATTATGTACATTGTTGAGATTGTACGCTTGTGGAACTTATCAACGTGTCATATAGGTTACATAATCAACGTCGATCAAACAACCGTGTCCAAGTTGGTTCGTCGTGTTTATATTACAATCATCACCAGACTTAAACAACAATATACAGGGATTCCAGATGCTTAACGCATGTAAAGAAATAGCATGGCCTTCCTGGAGCGCTGTTGATTTCGGGGGTTATTGGGGGTTAACATTCTCAAAAACTGACAATAAAGACACTTTTATCAACCGGAATGGGTTCTATTCAATAAACTTCCAAATGGTGTACAAAGTACAATTTTATAAACGGTGGTTACAGAAAACTTCTTTTGATCACACCCTATAATTTCTGTTTCTTTAGTCGAGATTTCTACAACCATGGTTTTAAACTAAGACGTAGTAAAAAACGGGACTCTTGGTCGGGATCTCTTCGACCATGGTTTTCTAAACCGGAGTTGTGGTAAAAAAATCGACTATTGGTTTTGTTTTCATCTCCTCACCCTATGGTTATGTATGTAGAATGTAAAACGAAACATGTCTTCTTCAGGTAGTAAGAATTTTAACAACTTTATTAAAAACATATTAAGCTTAAAAAGAATAACTTTCTACCATTAATGTATTTATTCTACAAAGAATCAGCAACTATGTATATATTGTACGGAGCTATGTTATACATATAATGTGTACGATTTAGCGTATACTATAAGTAGCATACTAATATTGAATGCGAATCTTTATAGCTAAATAGCATGTTTAAATTAACTGAAGAAAATTTTATATATCAAATTATAAACCAAAAAATAATAAATAACAAAACTAAAAATAAGCTCACACACAAAACGGAAACAAAAATTCAGTTAAAAGAAACAAAAAGATTTATAAAGTAGTCATTTTGTCTATATTATAAAAAAGAATAAGAATAATATATTACTATTAATATTAGTAATGAAAATAACACTATGTATCTAAATTAACTTGATGTAAGTGTAGTATACACGTTTTTATGAAAATTTCAAATTAATCATACGTTGTTCCCTATAAGATTATAATTAAGATAATGTCGGATCAAATTTAATTAGAATTAGCGAGTATATATTATATACGGCTCTATGATTATACATATAAAATGTTCGAGCACATCTATATAGAGCAAAGCATCAAGCCAACTGAAAAATATTGGCTTCACTAATCACACTTAATGAGACGTGAAGAAACAGATACGAACTACATTTTGTGTTTCAAAAACGTATATTGTTTTGATCAGATTAAATATATTATATCTATACCTAATCTTTACGTCGCAGGCAAACCTGCACTAATGTAACCTGAAGCCTTATATACGCATATCTATAAGAAATATACTAAATTATAGAGTGAAAATTTCAGTAAGAGAATGAATCTATAAATTGTACACCAATGACTTTAATGTGTACACCGCATAGTAGAAATATTAAACAAATGAACAGTAAAAAATTAAAGGTATATAATATTATTACATTTCAAATTAATTTGTTTAAAGATTTAACTACATAGTATTTCTTAATCTCAGTAAACTAAAGAAAATAACCTCTTATGCGATAAAAGCCTAAAATTCAAGACCTACTACACCTTTACAAAAAACAAAATTTCGGTAAGCATTCCGTAATACTAATGCTAAAAACATATTTAGAAAAATGTCAAAATTTAAATTTAATTTTTTTGAAAAGTAAATATATGTTAATAAAATATCATAAATATAAAATGCTTAAGTGAGAAGATTTAGCTTCAATCTATCAATAAAACTAATTAAACTAAAGGTTGTTTTTTATAGTTTTATTGGTAGATTATTTTTTTTAATGCGCTACAAACCTTTATTTTGTAACAAATTTATTTAAGTGTAGGAGAGCATTAAAAGTGAAAACAATATTTAATAAGCATAAGATTTCGAAATACTTGAGGAAATTATAAAAGTTCACTTATTTAAAAATGTATAACAATTTATAAAAGTTCGATATGATAAATGAATATAATAATACGTAAAATGCAGTAACTTGGAGTAACTAGTCTAATTAAAATCTAATGTTTAAGTTTATATTTGTATAATCAATTTCCTCAAAACAATTTAAGGAATTAGGTTTCGGCATTTAGGAATACTTTAAATGACATAAAGTCGGCGTAGTCTTCCCCAATACTGTATATTACTTTTTTTATCAGTAGTAACAATCATTATTGCAGATAACGTAATATTTATTGAATATAATAACATTTTTATTCTTCTATTACTTTGTATAATTATTATCATATAACTAATTTATGACGGCTAAGACTTAAAAATAGAATCGAAGTATTCAAACAATTGTATTTGTTAGTAGCATAAACTTAGAAATTCTAATTAAATAATAAATAATATTGAAAATTGTATATTACCAACGTCAAGGTAAAATCCACTACTAATAAGATCAAATAAATTTAGAATTTTGTAGAAACCCTATAATAAATTATAGATTATGTCTAATAAGAATGTGTTTCAAAATTCATAAAAACATACACATTATGTACGAGTATATATGCATTTTGAATACATTAGGTCCAGAACAAGCAGAAAGTATATTTACAACTTCATAATGTATTTTATATTTGATAATCAGTCTGATAAACTTGAGATTTCAAAATTCCATTACAAATTTACTGATGTGTAGGAGTCTAAGAATGTTTGCATGTTATATTTTGCCTCAAGATAGTGAATTTGTTCTTGGTCAAAACATACAGGAAGGGACTCGATTTATTAAATAGGAATATGGTGAGCATGAAGTTTGATTAAAAAGAGATTGGTACTTGTTTAATTCATTAAAAAGTTGAAGGATTTCCGCAACATATTGGGAAAATTATTATAATAGGAGTATTGACCTGAGCTGCAATTTTGAGAATTAAAAGAAAAAGTAAAAGACAATAATCTCGTGCGTACCTGCATCTCTTCAGTTGTAAACATTAATGGGTTGAGTAAGGTAATTAAACGTCACCTTTCTCAACCATCTATTGTGCATCAATCCATATAATAATTCTAATTCCTTCCTTTTTGACATTTATGTTTACAACTGAAGAGGTACCCAAGAACTATAGTGTGTCTTACTTTTTCTTTCAATTCTTAAAATTGCAGCATTTTATCAATACTCCAATTATAATGTTTAATTCAATTGCGAATTAATTGAATGACGCGATGTCTACATTGTAATGTTCCAATGCAGTACTATTTTTCTAAAGCTACTAAGGCTTGCTTAAAACTGGGATTTCATATTTTGTAATAATTTAATATATTCATCTGCATTATGGAACTCTGATTATGAATAATTTCAAAGCAGATCAAGGTATTGGAATAGCTGATCTCAATTACTGTGAACCTAGGAGTGTAAGGATTGTTTTTGTGGCACATAGCAAAAATAAATTTGTTTCTAATCAGCGACAATTATATATTTTTAAATTACCTTTAAAAATTGCAACAACTCGTTTTCTTAAATTCTTCTTTGTTTGGATAAGTTGGAGTAATATAGAGTTCCCTCTCACAGAATGAACTAGAAGTGTAATAAGTTCTCCAAGATTTTGTTAGTATTTAAATAAAAAAGTATTCATCAATTTGTTTTCTATTTTGGTAACTATAGTAACGCATTATAATATTTGTGTCATTTTCGATTTTTTTAACCATTTAAATATTAGCATACCATATTTTAATGCACTAATGCATTTAATGCATCTCCCAAATATATTTTTCTTTTATATATAAATTCTTTTATAATTCTTTTTTATTTTTATATATAAATCTTCTATTTCCTTTGATAGCATTTGCAATTTTTGGTGTCTTTTAAGGTTGAACATATGTTTAACTTTCAAATTTGCATCAGCAATATATACAGATTTTAAGAAAATTTAAAATCATCATAATATGTTGTTTTAATTTACGTTATATTGAAATTTTTACTTTTATAAAAATTATACGCAAAGAAGACAATGTTTAACGAACATTACACTTAAATAATGGAAGTGGGGAAATTATTCAAAAGATTACAATGTATAAATGTTACAAATAAATATTAAAATATACGGTATATTCAATCAACTAAAGCTAAGAGGCGACATCCATTGACTGTTTATCTTTATCTACATAAACATTTCTGTATAAATAGTATAAATAATAAAGTATACATTTTATGCCGCAAAAGACATATGTCTCAAAAAACATTCACCAATCTAATAAATTTATCATCATTGTGAAAATCATTATTTTCACAATGATGATAACTGTGCTATATGGGATAAAAACTTCGATAGTGTAGAAATGTAGTGGTGGAGGTGGTTTCTCAGAATGGGGAAATGAATGACTTTAATGAATAGAGATGCTTACATCTTTCAAGCTAATCACTGATGCTAATAACTTAAATATATTCATTATTACACACAAAGACGAGCAAATATTAAATTAGTACACAAAAAACTGTGTATAGCTGCGACAGATGGAAAGTACAATACAAACTGCTTAAATAAATAATTGTCAATCACTCACCAATAGTCTCAACGAGGACAATATCGTATCCGGCGCCCTCACAGATGACGATGGCTTCATTTGTGTAGCGGGCCACACCTCCCAAACTTCCACCAGAGGGAGAACTGCGAATGTATGCAGAGGGGTCCAGAGACAACTCGAGCATCCGCGTCTTATCCCCCATAAGTGATCCCCCAGTGCTCTGTGAAGAAGGATCTACTGCTAAGACGGCTACTCGATGGCCGGCCGCTACCAACCTGCGACCGAAGCTGTTGATAAAGGTGCTCTTACCGGCTCCTGGTGGCCCTGATAGACCTAGGTGGATGGAAGATAGGAAGGTAAATAAGTAGTCTCTAAAACACAATTCAAATCAATTTAGATACAAATGAAAAGTTTCAAAAGTATTTTTATCAAAAAATTAAAACTGTTAGCATTTGAAGACTGTAAACTTTTATCGATGAACATGAACCTATAAAGAAAATGTATAATTTTTAAATAATATCCATTGTAATCCTATGAATATATAATGGCATTTTTAATAGAAATGCAACTTACTCTTTAGAATTTTGGTCCATTTCTTGGACTTTTTCTTTATAAAATGAATTAATATATATATATAAAAAAAATGCATAATGCAAAGAATTCGACATAAATAAAAACTGAGGGTCACTGAAGAGCTCAAAAAACGATTAATGATTAAACTGGTTGTGTCGGAAAATCTATCCCAATTTTATCAAGTATACGTACCGTGATTGGTCATTATGCTTGTATCTTACACCTCAATTTTCATATTTAAGGTTAAGGTGCTTGCATATTACCATTAAGGAATAAGCATTTATAATAAAAGTACATATTTCATTAAAAGTGAATAATTTTGTATTATTCTTTCTAGCTTGTTCATTAGCAGATCACTACCTGAAAAAAGAGACGCTATGTACGTATTACTAAAACGTAGTTTAACATTATATTATTTAAAAAAACATAAATTAGAAATCTTAATAAAAAGGTTAATAAACTTCCTATTTATTAAATTTTAGAAGTCACATATGATTTCACTTAAAAATAAAATGTTTTATTGAAAAAAAACTAAAACTAAAATATGATATACCTATTTATAAAATATAATGACAAAATTACGTATTCAATACATTGATTTGACATACTAATAAACCTACTAATATATATCTAATTAAAGTACAACTACATATATATTTATTGATATCCTTTCGATCTGTGAAGGTCTTGAAGCAATTTATTAATTGTTCTGATAGTGGCATTAGGATTTAGAACGGCAGAGCCCGATAAGTGAGGCATGAACGATCAACCAGGTATTTATGCCAACAATCGATTTTTTTATAATTGTTTAATGACGAGAAAAGCAAACTTTATAATTTGTAGTTCGGATACTAAGGAATTTGTTAGGTTACCTTTCGTCTCGGCTCCAGCTCGATTTGAAAAAATACTTAAAAACGCCCCAAAAAGTGAAATATGAATTTTTGCCTTATTAACCAATCGATTTCATGAATATATATATGTTAATATGTCATCATAACAATAATATAACAAAGTGGTTAAACATATCCAGTTGCAAATAGTTTAGAAATAAATGTTGTATATGCCATCGATAATGATATATTATTATAAAGAAATTTTATTAAATCATATCATTGAATTATATTTTTACTAGTTAATTATATTATTCAATACAGCTAACATGATGAATAATCTAACAAAAGAACTAATAAAAGTTGTAAAACAATAGATATCAATGTAAATTGGATTAAAAGGGTTTCGATTGAAGTAATACCTAATGAATGTATTCCGTAATACGAGTTTAAATAGTCTATATAACATTAAAAAATTTCTTATTGAAGAGGTGTTTAAAATTATATATTTGCATATTAAGTTTATTCCGAAATATTTACATATTTATTAAACATCGTAGTTAGTGATATAAAATAGCAATAATACTTGAAGAATATTTGACACTAATTTATTGTTATATTTAGTTTGTCGTTCAAAATTAAAGTATGAAGACCACATGATATTGTTTGTTAAGCTTTTTAGAATATGAGAACAGGAACTAATATTAAAAATGGCTAATTTGGTTATATAGCATAAAGCAATCAAACATGGTTATAAGAATGACACAACAGAAAAATTCGGAGTTCGGCGATTTGTAAAGATTTGAATGAGTAGATTTTCTAAATAAATATATTTTACAAAATTTGATGTTTCCTGTCTAAAATGTACCTATTCTGAAGGATCCCGAGCTACGCATCTGATTTTTGTTGACCTCGCGAAGATGCTGCATCATGAGTGAGAGAACCACCTGCGCTTGGAACTGCTTCTTGGGATGCGAGGACTCAACCAGGGTAATAGCTCGAGCCAGTGCAGCTCTGTTGCCGCCCACGACATCACGAAACAACTGTTCAGCGTATGAGTCATTGTCAAATTGACCAGCTGATGATGTCACCATGTTCCTGGACAGAACTTTCACTGGTGACGATAAATGCGACTTCACAAGAGGTAAATTGGCTCCTAGAAGGAAAAGCCATCGTCGGGGTGTAATACTATAGGGGAGATTGTGAAGTCGCTGGAACATGCAGATCCGTGTTATCATATTGCGTCGTTGTTACTGTGTATGCAGCATGAGTACTCTGGAGAAATTTAACAAGGTCTATGGTAACAGCGATGTTTACTGATCACTAAAATGTGAAGACAAAATTACAGCAGTAGGTATTTATTAACGCGTCACAAAGTTCGTCATTCACTTAAGCCTGATGATGTGTATAGAAATACAAATAACATGTCACTAAAAAGGTTATTTCTTATTTCTAACGCAATATAATACAAAACATCATGGATATAGAAATTTAGACTTAAAACCATATGCATTACGTGTGCAGACTAAGCTAATATTACTTTTTAACACGTTGAAACACATTACACATGTGTAAATAGACGAAAAATAAAACACTACCCATTTTACTAGTCATGCATAATAATAATTAGCTTCCCGTTGCACAAAGTTTCGAAATATAATAAGCCTAATAGATTTAGTCGATATTAAAAACCGTTAACTCGTAGTTCCACTCGTAAATCATTATAGAAATGTGGCATATACGGAAATACCTTTTATTATATGTACAAAATAGGAAATAATTTTGTAATATTAATAAATATACTAATAGAATAATATTCGAACTTAATATGTTTTCTTTGGCAGTCTATGGATTTAATTTATTATTTAAAAATAAATGTATTTGTTAAAATCTTTTTATATCAGTTGCTTTCATAAATAATTATAATTTAAAAAACCAATAAACAAATAATGCAGATATAGGATAAGCCAGATAAACAAAAACAAGAAAAAAGTAAAATATAAATTCAAAAAGTTTGTAATACAGTACACGCATTAAGAAATAAACAAACAAATAAGGTAGTAATTGAAAATAAAACAACAAATTCTAACATTAATGGGAAAATGTGCATTTCTGCTATACAATAAGTTGATAACGTTCACTGTATAGTATTATACACACACGTACACAATTAATAGGTAATACTATTATAACTATTTCAAGAAATAATCGAGAGAGCAATATGTTTTGAATATATGTATGTCATCTTATATATGTACAACCAGGGTATACACAAAGTACAATAATTTTTTTTTAAATAAAAATATGTTATAATGTATTACGAAAAGATATGATAGAATCTTATGTACCTAAAAGTAATAATTGCATAGGTCTTCTGCATCTCTCTTGGAGCATTCAAAATTAATAATACATACATATATTGTATTAATAAATATATGCACCATCGATACTTTACTATCCACGCAAATTTTAAAACAAAGATTATTCAAAATTTTTATACAGGTGCAAATGATATCGCGGTATAGCTAAATAAAGCACATCATAGAATATGAGAATATAGCTAGCACAGTACCCCGATAAGAAGAAAGAAATACGTAGTCAATTTGAAAAAAACCCGAAAAGATTACTTTATTAAATACTTACATTACGTATAAGAAAGACATATTATAATCTTATAAGTTTCGTAGGTGCATGTGAAATATAACTTGGGGAAGAAATGCGACTATACAATACCGTCTGCCAGTATATGGTATATCAAGAATGTATAACAATAGATAGTCAATAAGGATGCAGTTATCTAGTTGGCAGGAACTCAATAAAAATGTTATGTCAATACGTGCACTATATTAAATACTGCCATAAATTATAATTTAAAATTAGGAAGAACTTAGAATACCCACGTTTTCGTGTGCTTCAAAAAGCGCACAGCTGAATATTTAGGATAAAAGGATGAAGATAGATTGAGAATCTTTAAAATGTATCATATCTAGTAAGTGTTAATACATCAGTCATTGCTATTTTGGGTAGGTTATTATAGCACACAGAAATTAATATCAATTGATATTTAACCGGTGGATATCAAAATAGTAGATTTGATAATATAGAGTTAATAAATAATAAGAAAACATATAAATAGAAATGAAATTACAACCTTGACACAGCTAGTGGATTCAATAATTGGTAAGTATTATACAATAAAATTGCACCCATAGTATGTGTTGTATATTATAGTTACCAGCTATCGATATTAATGTATTGGCTTTTATTTACAATATCGTTTAGGTAGCTAATAACATTATACAACTATGCATCTAAACTTTTTCTGTAAATATAGGTTAGTTCCTAATAGATTTAGGAATTTAGAACACACATACATGGTGTATTTATATATGCATAAAATTAGTACAGAATTAGACATTCTTATTAAGATGTAAGGATTAAAATTCTGTTCACGATCACAGTATATGCAGCAGTTAAACGTAAGACATTATCAATAAAAAATCGTTTGGCTTAACAATCACAAAGAATTCATTGAACATTAAGGTGGTAAAAAAGTTGAGAAAACTGTTTAGAATAAAATATCACAAACAAAGGCAAAACAGATTAAATTAATAATAAACAGATCGAATAATTTAAGTTAGGGACAACAGTGTCACAGATGACGAGAAATTGGCCAATAAGTTGATTTCTGACAAAATTAGCAAAAACAAACTGGACATCAAAGAATTGTATGAATACACTCGTCATCAGGGTATAATTGTTCTGGTTCAGGAAATATTGCAACCCTGAAATTATGAAAAGGAAAGTAAAAGTTACCTTTAAATATCAGTGGAGATAATACTAATATAAAATGTAATATTAGAAAAAAACAGTTATGAAAGTTTAATTTCTTAACTTGCGCTATAATTACCAGTGTTATACATTTATATCTGCAGTAGTTAAACTTATATACAATTTCAATAAAATCATTTACGATAAAATATAGAAGTATTTTAAAGGAATTAATTACACTTTATAATTGTTAGTCACTTAATAATATTCATTTAAAACAATGATCCATATTAAGTGCATAAATGGAATCATATAAAAATGAAAATATAACTGGTCAAAAGTGTTATAAAATTATTTCAGAGATCCCATGCAAGAAGTAAAATTAAGCTCAAAATAATGCGAATTAAAAAGTGCTGCTGCTTAAATTTTCTTAAAAATATTGTAACTAATTTACCGAATAAATAAATAACTTAAGAATAATTATAATTACCTAAAAAGTAATTTACAAAGTACAAAAAATCTACAGTAAAACAATATATAACTAATAATAGAGTTGTATAAATAACACGATGAACTTTAGGTGCAGATTATAAGATAAAAATATGTCTTTGTAGGAAATGTACACTTACAACCATGTATCATATTTTAAATGGAATAAATTATGTTATAAAAACTTTGCAGTTTATAGTTTCATATTATAAGCAACAACATATTATACTAATATACAATTTAATAAAAAATACAAAAACACTCTTTTCCGGAAAACATGAAAAATAAAATTATGTTTTAAATAATAATTACGATACAAAATTTGAATTGTATCATGCGAGAAACAATACTAAGTCGTGTACATTACCTATTATTAATTCGGTGAAAATTGAAAAAATTCAAAACAGATATTTTGATCTAATTAGACTGCAATAAACAAACTAACCAAATATTATTACATAATTATATTTACTTACAAATAGATTATCACAGCAGTACAGCTTTAAAATATAAAATTAATAAACCTTAAGTCCAAAGATAATAGTATTACAATTGTAGTATTAAGATGGATATATTGAAGTGTATTTGTTATTTCAAGGATAAATGTTATAAATCATACATAGACATATAGATATCATTAATGGGATGATATCCTTATAAATATTACAATAATAATAGTTCCGATGCTGTTAGATTTAAACATATTTTGAGTATTCTTGTTATTTACTACTTGTAAGTAATCTAGATATAATTTATTTGAATTAGCATAATTTTAAAATAAAATAATATATAACTACTAAAACAAGTCAGTGTATTTTGAACATTATACATATTACCATTATAGGTAATAATATGATTAATTTCAAAAATTTGATAAATTTAGATAAATATAAAATATATTATATATACAAAATTATTTTTAAAAAAAGTTATAAAACTGATTAAAATGTTAATTCAATATAAAGAATAAAAATAAGTGTAGAAAAGATAGTCGAAAAATAAACTGATTTTAAAAGGTTGTCATATCTCTAACCTTAATATTGCAAAAATGCTATGTTATTATTATATATTAAATTAGATAACTTTACTGCACATAGTATTGTTTTTGTTTGTTTCAAAATCACACAAGTAAAGGAATATAATAATATAGTTTGATAAGTATATAGTAAAATTTTAAGATCAATATTTCAGCTAATCAATATAAAAACCAAATCAAACAGGCCTTGCTTGCCATACTATATTTGTAAAGTGTACCCACCGAGCCCTTAGACTCCTTAGTAGTCTCCTGTTGATCCCCTCTATCCCTACCATGTGCACCACCGCCACCTCCATCGCCCCTGGGTGAGGCACCGGTCTGGTGTCCCGGTTGTGCAGTTGGTGGCACACCTCTACCCCTTCCACCGCCACCTGCGCCGGCGGCTTCAGCAGCGGCTAACCGATCCTCCTCGGCCTGCATCTGTCGAGCTAGCTGGAAGTCCCGATCAGGGTTGGAGATCAAGTCGACGCCCTGTTCTCGTTGGAGGGAGAGCGCCAACTCGTAGCTGTGGAAGTGAATCATAATATAAGAAAATATCTAAATATTAATAAAAATTGGGTAAAAATAGTAGTACGAATGGTGTCTAGCTGAACAACACCCTCTCCCTAAAATAAATGCTCATAAATAAACGCACTATCAAGAAACTATCATTTCGTTAATGGAATGCATCAAAACAGTGTCGCATGACTTCAGCATAATCTCTTATTACGAGTTGGCTCTTATATTGTAATTCATTTATCTGTACATTGTGACAGGCAAGCTCAACCAATGAAAAAAAAATCCCTTTGAGAAGCTGGTGTTTATATGAAAAAAACGTTCACGCTTCCAAAGAGTAGCTAAAACCAATTTACATTAATTTCAGCGATATTTATTTTCAGATTTGCAATTATTACACTATAAAGTCATGACCCAACAGGTGGGTCACTCGCTAGGGAAAGCAACTCTTTTTATGACCCAACTGTTCGGTCACCCGTAAGGAAAGGGACGAATTTACTATTATTAATAAAATATATCAGTAGATTTTCCTCCTCTCTTGTACGTTCCAATTTGCAGCGAGTACCTATTATTAGAAACACAGTAATTAGATTTCATTATTTTTTTTAATAAATGTGTTTTTCTGGATAAAGATTTCATACCTAAACCGGTATCATTTATCGATGCAATATGCATTATTCTTAATCTCCAGTTCATCTTAACTACTCAATAATATATTCTTGTATTTTTGTAATTTTATGTATAATTTCAAAGAAGCTGTATATACTTTGATGAAGCCGTGTAAGTAAGGCGAAGTATAAGTCAAATACTTTTCGGTAGCTAAAGGCTTTTTCTATTTTACAAGGCTACAAGGTCAACTAATAGTGTTACATAAGTGAATCTCAAATCATCAGCATTACACATAATTAATTGTATGTCTTCATAAGTAGGGCTTATGAATGTTGTCTTATCTTCTTTCCCAATAAACAGAATTACACAAAATGAAAATGAAAACTGACATACCTATTCACTTTTAAACACTATAAAATTAAAAGTATAGCATCAAGTTAATCGAAGAATGCAGTATGATATAACTATAACTGATGTAATTAATAGTGAGCTCAATTTTTTTAGTTTGAGAAATTCAACTGCTATTGTATTGTCCAACTTATATAATTTCTTTCAATATTATACAACAGTTATATCAGTCATATTGACCTATGCCATGCTTTACAAATCATGTATAATATTACAGAGGTAATGTTAATTTTACTACATCAATAATAATGTTCCAGACATATACTAGTATGCTTCAAAGAAACATAATAAAAAACAATTACTATCAAACATAATTTAAACAAAATTAAATACATTGTCATAGAGTATCAATTTTAAGTTAAACACATTCACTATAAACATCTTAAATAAAATATTAAAAGTAATTTGAAGAAATCCATTAATAAAATCTTTAAAAAATTCTCAGGTTGTACTTTAAAATGTAATAATCATACAGAATATTGGTAAAACAATTTAAGTAAATAATCATATTACTTATTAATATTGTCTGCTTATTAATTGAGTGACGAATTATTCAGTAACCTGTCTTAAATCGCAATACATTTAATTATTATTATAGTCAAAATCAATATTGTAGCACTTTTGTACTATCTTGTTGTATGTATAGATATTACCACCATCTGAATAAATGTCTGAACTGTTTTGTTTTGACCTTTGCAAAAGCAGACATTAAAATTTGCAGAGACTGATAGAAGAAATATTATATTTTTAAAACAGAACAGGACTATTTCCATATAAGGACAAATATTCAAAGGTTTTTGGAAATTCAATTTGAGGTAATTAAAGAGATAAGTAAATAAGTAAATATGTTGAATCAGTTCAAATGTGATAATAGCTATGGCTTTATCGTTGAACAATTATTTTCCTGAGCTTTCGCGAATGATATAAAAATATAATCTAATTTATTATATTTTCCTGGATTATTTATAATAGAGTTTCATAAATATATAACACATAAATATACACATTTCAAAAGCAACAGATAATTAAGCCACCTAATTAGGATGGAGAGAAAGATAGAAAAGAAGCACTAACTCGGACTGAAAGGGAAAGCCTCCAACTGTATCCTCTTGTCTGGATCTACCTCCTCCGCCCCCGGATGAGTCCCCAGTGGAGCTGGTTTCTCCCGCCGAGGGATGGGGTGGCGGGGGCGACGAGGCTGCTGCACTGGAAGCTTGTAAAGAAGAGGAAACGAAGACCTCGAAAACCGAGTTAACGAACTGGGTGTCCCCATCCACATCATTCAACACCTCCCACACGATACCAGGCTCGTGGAGAAGAGAGATGTCTGTTACGAGCACCAGAATTCGATCCTGTCGGTAAAAAATGAAAGTGAAAAAAGCATCAGTAGTAGAGTAGTTGTTCTATGATAAACAGTAAGTTGTGCTATGTAACACACCATTTCAGATTTTCCAATCAACTTAATTTTATAGTATGAAATGCTAATTATCAAATAAGCTTATTAACAATAAATTTTTAGACTGAATTCCAAGTATCAACTATTTTTTAATTGGAGCTTCTCTCAACAATTCACAAATTTAGAAATTGGGCTCATAATATTAATTATACAAGTTATACTGAAAAGCTAACCGGATTTATTGTAACTAGTTATTATAGTAATATTAGTTTTAAACCGACTCATAATTAGTACAAAAATCAAACCATTAGCCTGTAGTCATCAACAGAAGACAATTTTTCGATTGCCCATCAACAGTCTTGCGTAAAAGATATATACTCTATCAATCTACATTTATATTTTTCGTTTTAGTATTCTATATAAATATCTATATTGTTTTTTGCTCCATATTTTAATCAATATTGTCCAGATTGTTTTCAATTAACATCTTTAAATAGACAGAACTACCAATTATTCCGACTGTACTGGCTATTCAATTTTATTCCCATTCGGAATTATTCCGGTTTGGTGTTATTCAATTCTGCAAAATTCTAATTCGGTGTTACTGCAGTCGGCGTTATTTCAATTCGGCGAAGGAACATTATGTGTTTTATTTTAACGGGTAGTTTCTCCGTTCATACTACAGCAAATAATGAAAATAATCTAAGATTCGGAATTTAAAAAAGTGGTTATATTAACAAGTCATAGATTCCGTTCACGGTGGAAGTAGATATAGGCTTATTTATAGTCGATGATATTACTTCCATTACTACTATAATGGTAACAAATACGACAAAAATCAACAACGAAAACAATTTTAAATTAATTTAATTTAAACTGCTTTTTATTAAATAATAGGTACTAAAAAGATGTATCATGAAATAAATAACACGAAAACTAAAACTCTGTAAATATACACAATCACAATCCAAATACAACATAAAAAATCACAATCCAAATACAACATTAGCAAAATAAAAAATAAAAGCTGCTGTAATACAAAAGGCTTATTTTACTCATTTTCGAAAGAATACTTCACTTATCAAGTGATATAATACTGTTACTCATTCTATTGATAATGCTATTTAACTGACTTCAATCTATATTAATATTATTACGCATAATTATACTAAATAACACTGCAGTTAAAATTTGGTTAAATAGTAATGGTGTCAGTTTAAAGCATTAGATTGTTTCCAATAACATTACAATAAAGAATGTTTTAATCTTGCTAATTTTTAAGTTAAGAAAATTATTTACTTATGTACTCTTTATTTGTAATCTTATTAAAAGATTACAGATAATATTTGATTTGCCGACGTAATACCTATCCATAATCAGAGTATTAACAATGAGCCAATAAATTAACTTTGTTTGAGGAAAACTATTAAAGTATAAACTCTAAATGTAAGACTGTTTTCAGAACACTAAGGTATACGAGTAATACAATTATTATTTTTAACGATTAATGATATCATTAGAAGAAATAAAAGTAATGGTTTTATAAGCTAAACAGTAAATCTTGAAATTTAACGAAAAAGGGTCTTATGATATGATAGTCCTGTCCAATATCCATTAGATCAAACATACAAAATATAGGTTTTGAAACTACATGGAATCATACACCTTATGAGTATAAATTAAATTAACCTATTGTTAAACATTAGAGCAGTATTGGAAATGTTAGAAATTCTTGAAAACCTTTTATAATCTAATATATTACGAAAGTAAGTTACTATTAATAAAGTAGACAGCTTACAGTAATACTAAATAGATACATTATATTAATAAAAAAAAATATTTTCATCTTGTCTTGTATTATATAATATTAATTGATAACATTTGTAGATAAAATAAAATTTAATATTTAAGCTTTGGTAATAATGCCATCACAAATTCCTAGCACGAATTATTTTATTTAACTTTAAACTTTGAGAAAAACTCCTTTTCAAATAGTATTACAAATATTTTAAAAGTTTACTGATAAAGATAAATTAAATAAATAGGAGAAAAACATAATATGATTATTATACATAAATAAATTAATATAACAATTCACCTACCTTGTGTTTATAGATAGTACTAAAGTGATTATTGCGAAAAAGCACGGCTAACTGACAGTTCTTTAGTGTCGTAGTTAGCTCACATAGGCCATGCATAGTTAGCTGAGAAGCCGTTTGCTCCAAAAACTCTTCCGCAATCATTCCTATAATACAGAAAACAGAAATTAATGATACAATATAGAACTTGAAAAGGAAATCAAAAGTAGTAAAAATGTAAGCATTAGCAAATCTATAAATTAGTATATATGTATTCATTACAACTAGATCTATTCTATTTCTGTAATAAAACAAAATATTTATAAACAATATTACAATACTTTATATATTATTATACCTAATAGAGGATTAAAATGTATTATTTTTTACTTATAATAGTTATTAAATAGTTACTTAAAGTAAATGGTCAACTTAAAAATCAATATAATATCGACACAATATACTAAGATATATCGCAAAAACCGACCTTCTTGGATTATGTTATGCGGACTATTATCGGACTTGGAGGTGATTATCTTTTCGACAAGCTGATTGTATGTTGAGTCATTAATAACTCGGGCTGCCGTCTCATCAGAAGGGTCCACTAACCAGCCGTGGAACAGGTTAATGATCAACAGATCAAAGATGCACAGTGCAGAAGTATATTCGAAGTCATCTACCCTGTAGACACCAAGATGGAGTGGAAACCGTTGTTTTTTGTTAGCCAACTTACACAATCTCATCAAAATTTATTAAGACACGTAGACCGAGAGTTTAAATTAATATCATTAACTTGTTTTTATGTTCCGTTTAAACGGCTGAAACATGTAAATGGTGATCGCGCAAAATCAAAGTATTACATAACTTTCCATGATACTGCTTCAATTTTCGGAGACGCATGGTAGCGTAGCCTCTAAAATCGACGTGTAGCGACGAAAAATAGGGGGTTATTTTCCTTGTGCTGCGTTCATACAGTTCAATTTTGTCTTTCGATTCGACTTAGTTTCGATTTTATCAAACACTATGTTAGTTAGATTGCATCGATTTTTTAGCGTTTTTCCAATAATTTACTCATTAACAATTAAAAATGAAAATAAGAAAGGTATTGACGTTGTGTGCTCCATACAAATATATTAAGAAGAAAACTAGAAGACAATGGACAGGACACCAATAAAAATAAATATGTTAAATGTTTACTATAGTTAGCATTAAAATAATTTGTTTTAAAAAAAAGTACAATTTACATGGAAAATATACAATTTATTTATACTACAGATATACAGTTATATAATATATATATATGTACTGCATGTATTTTAAGCAATTATTAAGTACTGTTCTGTCTTCTATGTTGGAAAATGAATGATAAACACCTCTATATAATTATTAAGTAATTGACATAATTTGAAAAAAATCGAACGAAAAATAAGGCATGTTCAAATTCTTTCGATTCAACTAAAATCTAACATATTGATTAGATTTTAACTAAATCAAAGAAAAATCGAATCGTGTGAACGAAGTTTCGACTTTTTTTATTCGATTTGACTAAAGTCGAATCGAAATCGAAAGAAAATCTAACCATGTGGACGCAGCATTAGAATGCATGTAAGGGCATTTAAGTTTCTTAATACAGGGTGTCCGGAAAAGTTGCTGTGCAGTAAAAATGCTTTATTTCAACTTTTATTTACAAACTATACTATACAAACTAAGTAAAGCAATGTTTCGCTCATTAACTGACTGACCGGTCACACATAATATTCTGCTCATTTAATATTGATCAATGCACAGGCTTATCTTTCTCTTATTAGAATATTTAATATTGATCACTGCACAGCAACTTTTTGGCAACCCTGTGTAAATTTTAAAAGATAAATTAAATATAAGGCACATTTTTTAACACAACATTATGAGTTTTTTGCAAATATATTATTTAAAATCTGTAAAATTGATTTGTGTACAACTAGTATCCGCTAACATTAAAGGATCGTTATCAAAATTTAATTCCTTTAAACCGTTTTTTATAGATCGAATTTTTCTACAAATATCGCAGTTTTTCATTTGTTCATAATTTTGTTCTGTTAAATCAAGAGTTTTTACATTATATTGAAAAACAGTGTCAATAGCTGTACACTATTTCTTTATTATATATATTAGTAATAATGTTTATATATTTGAGTAATACGTATTTTAAGCAGTAAATTTATTAAATAATCATATTCTGAAACTATTAAAGTAAAAAATATCGACTCATTGATTTTAAACAAAACAGTTTATCTACTCAATTATTTACTCTTTATTTAATAAAATTAAACACAAAACACAAACGCTTATAAAGTGAAAAATAAGACAATGCATTAAAATACAAATGAATAATAATAGATCAACGTATTGATACTATAAATTTTGCTTAAGTCATAATAATTCAAATCAAATTAACATCAGCTGAAAAATGATACTATACTGACTATTTATAAGTATATTGAAATATTAAGAAACACTATTAAAAAATAATCAGGGACTTAGGCAGTAAATACAGTGCCTCTATCAAATGTATAATATTATAATCAACAAAATAATGAACCTTTATACGATGTTTATGATTATACAATTGACAATAACTCAGATTTGGGAATTTCGTCTTCTACAAGCTTCGCCTTTATAAAACATTATACCTCTCAATATTATATTTTCAAGAATTCCATTATTATAAATTTACCTTTTAAAGCAGTAATACAATTAAACTCTAACACAAATGCTTATAAATTTAAAAGCAAGGTGATGCATAATAGATCAACGTATTGATGACACCATATTTATTTTACGCATAAGTCATAATAATTCACGTTAAACCTGAGCTGAAAAAATTATAATATACTTACTATTTATATGTAAACTATTTAAAATTGCAAAATGACTATAGTATATTAAAGAACATCATAGAAAAATAATCAGCGGCTTTGGTGGTAAATACAGTCTTTATCAAATTTCTAACACAATCAATAATATAATAAACCTTTATAGGTTGTTTTATGATAATACTATTGCTAATAACAACTCAGTTTGGAGAATGTCATATTCTATAAGCTTTGCATTTATAAAATATTATATCTCTAAGTATTATTATTTCAGGAATAGCATTATCATAAATACGTATACATCTCCGTGAGTTTCTATCTGTAGCATAGAGTAATTAGACATTGAGTTGTGACTCTTATTGATTTCATATGCATCTGTAGTTAACTGTTAACTACATTTGTATCTAAAATTAGTATAACACATTTACTATTCAAGAGATATTCTATTTAAAGTATTATTTTACTAAATCATTAGGGTCATAAAATAAATAGTAGTAGTATGAAACTGTTATCAACAATCAAGAAGAGTTGCAACTCTATCTATCAATACTCTATAATCTGCAGGTTAAACTAAATATCACAAAGCAGTGAATATTTTCTGAAATTGTGTTTTAACTTTTGCCTCAATTTTTATACAGATTAATCAATAAGAATAAAAAATAATCACAATAAAATAAAGATGAAAGGCAATTTAAAAAGTTAAAGATTGTTAATAATTATCTGTTTAATCTGTTTATCTCATTATTAATCAATAAGTATAATAAATAGGTACTTATAAGTGTAGCCTCTTTCCTGTACACACATCCAGTGTAAAGCAAACGACGATGGTATGCCATTAATTGATTACACTATATCAGTTGATTGAAGACATATGCACCTTATTCGTTTTCAACCAGTTACATTGTAGGCATATTTCATTATATTTTAGTTTATATTTCAGGATAAACAATAAAAAATTGTAATTATTGATAGAATTCATAGATTTTGTTGAAATACATTGCTTTAATACTGTAAACATAAAAACTATACTTAAAATAATTATAATTAAATTGAAAAATGTAATTAGTAGAAAAATAGAAATAAGAAATGCATTATTAGTTAAAAATTCCCCAATAAATGAATATTTCAAAGAAATAATTTTTAGTTACATTACTTTACACAATATATTACTTAATATAAATAACCTTAGAAACATTATTTTCATTTTTACTTAATTGAGATGATTATATATTTTTTCTATTAGTTGAGAATAAAACGTATTGCTACAACCTTGCTACATATTTCTAAGTTACCTTTAATATAGGAAAATAACAATTAACATATTAAACAAATAATGTATTAACTCGTTTTCAAAAAATTCACATTAAATATAATGTAACTGTAATATTCTGCGTTAAGTATGATATATATGAGGTATTTTTTTAATAACTATCCGAATATTTTAATATATACATCAATTATTTAGTAATTGTCTTCTTTATATGTTCATGTTTTATTATTTAGGTAGTTTTATATTATAAACTAATATTTACCTTTTTTTCGTTTATTTCATTTAAGGTTATAAAAAGTTGAGCAGTTTATTTAGTTAATTTATTTACTGCATAAATCGAGTTTATATTTCCATCTATATAAAATGGTTATAAAATAGATTAATATGACATCTATGATAAACTCATTTCTGGATTGACACGTAATAATATACTGTTAAAAGGTTGATGCAGTCCGTTAATTGAGTTTTCATTTAGTGGAATTATTTATTTAAATAGGTAGAAAAGCATTCTCTTACAAATACAAATAATAGTACTAGAATTTCATAACAGTTAATTAAGAAAATTATAACATTGTTTTGATATTATCGTTTTATTATTATTAAAAAAATGAAATGTTGGATTCTTTATAAACTACAAAAACATTTTGTATAGTTAAGTTTCCAAAATTGATAATAGAAATATATTAATTTCAGCTAATAGTTAATTTAATATTTTATGTATTTTTATGTAAATAAACATACCCAGTGAATCGAACGTTAACATCTAGACCTGTCTGCAATTGAGGAAATGTGAGAAACGCATCGTTGATATTCTGCTCATAATTTCGCATGTCCCCATCGGTCATATTCTATAAAACAAAAAATAAAATTATTATTCTCTGCTAACTATAAACTACAACATTTAGTCCATACAGAAATCACCAGATTGAATGTATACACAATAATTGTATTGATTATCACTGTTGAATGATACTAACTAGAAAAGGGGGCAAATATACGTTAACATATACACATAACATAATTATTAATAAACATATCACACTCGAGAATGTGGCTTCAAAATAAAAAGTAAACCAAAGTAAACTCTATTGGGCATTCATAAATCCTAGACATTTTTTAAAAACATGTTAAACACGGAAAGACAATCAATTTTATCCTACATTATTGTTAATACTCCTAAAATGACTAATCTTAAAAGAGATGTTCACATAGATTGTATAAAAAAGAAATTAATGGTTTCTCAAATTACGATAAAATAATGTAAATGTGAACATCCTAAAGGTAAACGCCAATAAATGCAAGATCTTATTAAATTAATAAAGTTTATCATTTGTTACATTTTTCGAATATAATTTGCCCAACATAGCATATAAGTACTTATACAATTAAATAGTCAACTAGTTGCTCTAAACAAATCACATGTGCTGTGCATCAGCAGTAAAATTCTCGTAATTAGCCTATGCTTGCATTTTATTTTGATGAATAGTATAGCGGATATGCAAGAAATAGAATTTTGAATTTAAATTAATATCTCCAGTAATACAGTCATCTGGTTTTACCTTAGGTGCTGCACTAATCAGATACTCGCTAATGTGCGAGATCAACTGCCTCCCCGTTACAATTTCCGTTTTCCCCGCCAGTCGAATTGTCTTACGCAAGAGAAGGACATTGGCAATGGCAATAAGGGGACAAGGCCCATTGTCGTTTTGCATCACAATAGGCAGGCTGTCCTCCTGGAATTTGATCCACTTCACTGTGTAGTAGGAGTCCCCAATGTCTCCCACAGCTCCAGCTGCCTCAAGGAGAGCAGAAGATGAAGCTTCTGCTCCTTCAACTAAAGCCACGTCAGCGGCGACGTTGGTGCCTGTTGCACCTAGCAACGAATTTATCGAGATGTCATCTTCAGGGGAGGAGGGGATAGACGAAGGAGGATCAGAATCGTAGTCAGCATCACCAGCGGCTTCATTTTCCTGATTAGTTGTCGTTTTTTTTTCTCTGTTGACAGAGTTCTCGATTTCTTTTGTAAATGCGATATCAGCCTTGGAGACTATCTGAGCTATATAGTATGAAGAGGGAAAGTATTTTATTTATTTATAAAAATTATAGTAACGCTTTAGTCTTTCAAATGTAAGGATTAAGTGTGCTAGATGTACAGAAGCAATTCAGACGAGGTATCATTAGGAATTCAAAAAAATGTTTTTAAAGGAGTAACTAATATTAGTATTAATCATAAAAATTGACGTATTTTGAAGTCAAATAAATTTCAAGGCAAAATAATACAATTACGCCGAAATTTTTCAAGCATTAGTAAAATTTAAGTATTTTGACAAATATTAATTGCAAAATAATTAAGTGATAGAATTAAGTTAGTTTAAACAATATTTTTTTAAATCTACTGTTTATGATTTACATGTATATAATTTTAAAATATATTTTTTACTACTTCAATACAAAAAAATGTCAATAACAATTTTACTCTTTTGTAAAGTTTCTGATTCTTTTCCATTAGGCCTTTGTGGTGTTTCACAGTCAGACATAATATATCTGAAATTATAAAATATATTGTTCATTTATAATTTAGAAAAAAATAATAATGTGAATCAAGCAATTTTATCAAGAAAAAATAAAATACATTTAATTACACATACTTATGTTAATGTGTATTTATAGAGAATATATTTTCTCCTGCAATAAACAGATTACCATCAACATTTTTGATAAATAAAAATTAACCTATATACTTACTTATATTATACAAGATTAAAAAGGCAAATACATTGATTTTCATTATTATATTTAAATCAATATTTATTTTTTGGTGAACACATACATAATAGAACTTTATCTACAATAAACTATATAAATTGAGCCATATAAAAATTATAGAACCTAAATTACATATAGGGAATTATGTTACAAGACATTTAAAAAAATTGTACAAAATTACAAAGTAAATGCAGCATTTTTTATCTGTCTATGCAGTTAATTGGAAACGAGGCTGAACTATTCCTGCCTCAATAGTCAATGTAACAATGAGTAAATGTAATTTTTATAGTCATAAGTTAGATACAAAAAGCGATATATTACTAGAAGACTATGCATAATGTACATAATTTTATTATCATCTGATATGTATCTAGCAAGCTACTTATAGAGTAGTGTTTCAATTTGTACAATATAATGATTTTAAATATTCTTTTATGATATGAGCTAACACATTTTTTGCCATTTTTGGCTAATAATAATATCATATTTTTTTATTGTATAGGTACCTATTTTATCTTGATACTATATTGACTCTATTACGGAAATTTTATGAATTTTACAGGAGACACAAATACAATTTTCATAACACAATAAATTTTATTTAATAATGAAATTAATAATATATCTTTATACCATGTTTGGAATAGATTATTTTACGTCTATAATC
>JAYRBW010082805.1:0-23135 GCA_036023295.1 Invenusta paracnida
TCGTGTAAATCTTTATAATCGAAATAAAAAGAGCATATTGCCAAATGCATATACATAGGTAAAGAAAATTTTACCCTTCATCAGTAAAATTTAATTCCAATAAATATGTATATATATATATATGTCTATATATGTATATATATATATATATCTATATATATATAATGTATAGATGCATATACCAAGATATCAAACTAAAATTCATGAACATAATTATAGCTTGTGAAGTATTTTATCTGGTTACGTAACACGGCGTTTACGTGTTATATATTTATCTAGCTTCTATTAAAGTACCTTAATTTATCACTTGTGAAAGACACTCGAAACGTCGTTATTATTTTTATGTATGCATTCTATTACCCAGTATATTATTTTAATGAAAATTTTTTATTTAATATATACTCATTCTGTTCATTAAATCTCCAATATATAAGGCTATAATAATTTATGTTATTTTTTCTTTTCTTTTTTAAATAAAAAAAATCACTTCGTTTCCAAACTGTTAACTATCTAATATTTTAATATTATGTTGAAAACACCAACAAAGTAATATATAATTTCTATTATTCAGAAACTAGATAAATATGCTATGCAGGATATACAAATATAATTATATATATATAAATACAAATAAAATAATCAACAATTTCTGATGAATTCTGCATTACATGTATTTTTATAGACTGATACAGAATATTACGCAGTACGCTTAGTAAAAATATGATCTAAATAAAAGTTGATTAATGAATACATTCCAGTTAGATTTCATAAGAATTTCCTTCTATTTTAGTTAAAAGAAAGAAGTAAATTTCATATCACTTGAAGATAATTGCTCTGTTTCGATGTCAATACATATATATACCTAGTTTATTTTTAAGTATTAATGTATTTATTTAAAAAATACGACAATCATCATAATATAGTTACATTCTTGCAGTAGATATGCATTGTATATACTAAGGAGGCTTACATTTCCAAATTGATCTGCTTTAAATTCATCCTCCTTTTCATCGACTACGGCATCCATTTGAAGCATTACCGAGCGATTCCTCGTTACAGATCTCGCTAGACGAACAAACTTGCTCAACCCTTAGAAAGTAAAATATAGGAATATTGAATAAATTTGATTATTAATGCAATATATATATATATATATTATGTTCATCCCTAGATATAATATGTACTTTCTCTAGTAAGACGAGATAACTACAAAATAATTAGTAATATAACATTTTATATTACATCTGCTTAGCGCTAGTTATATTGAATATTTATGTATATATCCTTATGAGGCCAGGATATATTCGAGGAAAAAATTATATTATTTAGTTAATGGTTGATTTAATAACGTTTAAAGAAAATCTATGATACAAAATACATTTTCGTTAAATTAACCAGAATGTTTAGTCTGCGTCTGATTCATAATTATGATTATTGTTACAAAATTATTAGAAATACTTATTTCACTAATAAACATAATATATTATTCTATTTTTAAAAGTTCTTATCAATTAAATACAATTTTTAAATTTGCGCTTCCTTTATGCATTTCTACATTTAAGTTGGAATTATCTTAAAATTATTAGTACTTAAAAATGGCTTAACCTGCTGAATTATTTTTGAAATAGTAAAGAAACCGTATGAATATACAAGAGGGAGACTTCGCGAAATTTTCGCTTCTGTTTCGATAAAAATACCTACTAAAGAACATTTAATTTTAATATCTTACGCGTTATTATATTGTAAAAATTTTAAAACTATTAACACTATAATCACAGTTCACGGACTATAAGACATAATATTAATAAAAATGTAGCCGTAAATTGTGATAAGCACTATAAATAAATATTTCATAATGGTCTCTTGGTGAGACCGAAGAGTCGTATTTTTTAATTAAATAAATGTATAATTTTTCATATAGTGGGTTCTCATTATTATTACTAAGCACGTTTTATATATAACTTTTATGTATTTATGACATTTAGAAAAAAATTGTATTATAAGTGTTTCTTTTATTAATTTATTTTACTTTTAAAATGCATTGTTTATTTAATAGATCACTTTTCTCTTTGGTGTTTGAAATATATACTATATATATACATATATACACAAAAATTCGCTGTATTAGGTAAAGTTCATTTTTTATGGAAATGCTGATGGAGAATTAATATTTCTCGTGAGTCTTCATTAAAAGTAGTCCCCATATAGTCAAGTCAATTAAGAATGTGTGACAAGAACTTCTACATATTGTATACTGCGCAGGAATACGGATTAATACTTACCTTCAACTCTGCAGCAATTGCCATTTTAGATTTTTTCCAATTGTACGCTTGATTATCTCAGAATCAAAGTTTCTCTTCTATATTCCTTGATTTGTGTATCTATTTTTAAAATGTTATGTTGACAATTTTCCGGTTGAAAACCTTTGGAAATCTGTTTCTAAAAAGGTTGTGTACATATTTATCTATACTTGTTTATGGTACGCCTCACATTAGATTTGATAATTGTTACTTTTTCAGAATTTTATGAATCACTTAAATCTTTGTACATTCCTTAATTAGGACACTTACCATAAAGAAACATAACCATTCAGTATTTCACATTTATTCGTACTATGTATTTAAACAGACGTATTTTACAAATTTGATATAGTTTTGTTCATCATTACAAATTTACTAAAATAATGACAATAATAAATAAATAATAATAATAAAACTAAATCAATAATATTTTATTGCACAAATAATTACGAAATATTCAAAGTTTAAAACAGATAAACATAGTTTCCAAATATCAATAAAAAATGTATTAAGATATTTTAGAAAACAAAACAAAACTATCTTAAACGGTTCAACACATACACACTGAAATAATGATTTTGTAGAAGATTGTTTTATGTAAGTATATTTTATTCATGTATACATAGTTAAAAATTAACTAACACCATTTTTCTGAAAAAAGTATACCAAAAGGTGTATCATATATACAAAAAATGCAAATCATATTAATGTACATATAATCTTTATAAATGTAATTATTGTAATGTAATGTATCATAATGAAACAAACCTGAAACAAGCGTAAACTAAATAATTAATATAGTCATCACTATATTCATCAATCAGCGATTGCGGTCATAATTGATATGTTTATTTGTGTATAACTTAGCAACTGAGTTCAAACATTCCAGTTTTAATTTAACTTTTATCAAAGCTAAATTTATGTAATTCTTCTATTAAAAAAATTACTAATATTCTTTATAGTCGAAAAGCGTTTTATTCATAAAACAAAAAACAGAATAAATCAACTTAGCAGTAAAGCTAATCGAAACTCGAATATGTGAAACCAGTTCCTAAGTAAGACGCATCTAAACAAGCAAAACGGATTGTGACCGTATATATATGCATGTAATCTAAAGTAGTCGACATGAAAAATTAATCTTTGGAATTTAGGATCCCTAACCCCAGTTTTCAGTGTACTTAGAAACCTTTTGAACAATGGAGGGGAAGGGAGGGAGAGAAAATGTCATTTTCCGGTAATCTTTTTTAAAACAAACAAAAGGCTGTCATCTAATGATCGCATAAACATATAAGTAAATTGAAAGCTATGCTAAAAAGCCTATATATATGTACACATGAGTGAATTAGTGAGAATATTCACTTTCCTTATAATATGTAGATTATTGAGTTATATCGTGGCATGAAGGGGAATATAATCAATAAATTATGCGTAAATAGTGTCTGTGCGTGATTTAATAACCTTATACTCAGTGACTATATATCTCTCATTTGGACAAGGCAAATATAATTCAGATTCTAAACAGTTTATATTACAAATATAGCCTCAAGATACAATTAACAACGAATGAGGCGTGTTATTAGGTAATATATTTGCCATTATTATTGAAATGTCTATTTTATTATTATATAATATAATATAATGTAAAACATGTAATATTTGTGTAATTGTGTTATTATATTATATTTCAAATATGAAACTTAGTCAGACAAAGTGACGTATTCATGTCACTTAACACTTTTCAAGAAATGTATATTTACACCTGTAAGCACTCGAGGCATATCTAAACCTACAGAAGTAGGTTGTTAACTCACACGATCAACCTACATACAGCAAGGTATATTAGAATACCACAAGAACGATCATTTTTTAAACAGCTACAATTTAAAAACTAATTTATATTTTGAAATAATTTCATTTTTATCGTATAGCGCCGCAAAAATTAATCAGCTTGTCAATTTTTATTTTTATTAACTATTATAAAACCCGAGATATTTAGGTGCAAAAACGACTTTTTCGTAATTCTTCTTATTATTACTTCTAATTCTTCTTCTTATTTTTCTCAATAGCACCCTTAAACTTTAAGCGTTTTTCATGAAATTTTTAACATGTATTAGAAATGTTCCAGAGATGGTAAGCATGATATTTTTATCTAGCAACCGTTGCTTGGGGGCTAGATTTTGCATAGCAACCACTGTTTAGAACCAATAACACCCCCTAAACTTTAAGCGATGTTTATGAAATTTTGAACATATATTAGAAATGTCCCAGAGATGAGAAAATGATATTTTACCTAGAAACCGTTGTTTGGGGTCTATATTTTGCATAGCAACCACTGTTTCCCATATAACATGTTATAAATAGCTCATTTTTAGCGTAAAATAGTTAAACAAATATTTAATATATAAATTATGCATATTATTTAATACTACTTAATGTGTTATATTTGTTTTGCTTCTGTAAATATATAATGTTCAGCTCAGATTAGTTACATCATGCTGCGGAGTTTATCTAAAACATAATTAAATTAAATGACTGGACATACCTTTACAATTATATATAATCAAGAGCTACATTAAATAGTCTATTAATAATGTATTCAGCAAAAAACTGTGATATTAATATAAACCAAAAAGGGCAAACAATGTGTTAGCTCAACCCACAAAAGAAATAAAATATCCGTTAACTGTGTTAGCTCTTTAGTTAATAATATTGGACTTGAGCTAACAACGTGTTTTATTATTAAGAAAATTATTTAGTATATTCCTGCCATTATAATACGTTTATGTCTTAATTAGTAGAAATATAAAAAGTTAAATTGATGAATACATAAAATTAATAGAAAATACATTAAATTAAATGAAGTTATACAATTTTAAATATCCTAGACAAAATTATTTTAGCATAATAGTTTTTTAAGTAGTTAGCTCAAGTCCAATTTATTAACTAAAGAGCTAACACATTTAACGGAGATTTCATTTCTTTTGTGGGTTGAGCTAACACACTATTTGCTATTTTTGGCTTATATTAATATCACAATTATAAGTCGATATCTTGAACTGTTTAATATTGCATATATATGATATTACAGATCATTGTGTTTTCAATAATCTTACCATTTACCGAAAAAATTTCAATTAATATGAATTTTAGCAATATTCTTTTTATAATATTCTTCATTGTGGCATCAGGGCATCATAAATATACTATTATATACATGCACCTATGCATGTCTAAATTTCTTGTGCAAAGTGTAATAATAATTGTTAATATGAACAACAACCTGAATGTGAATGAAAGTCTTTGTGACACTGATATAAAAAGATAGACTACATTGTGTTCACATTTTACACAAATTGTCTGTCGGACATACATACAGTCATTTATCGAAACCCAATTAAAAATGATCAATTCCTATCAATGTATTATACATTAATTTAAAGCACACAGGCATATCAATTGTGCAAAGATGATCAACTGTATGAAAAATGAATCAAAAGGGTGAGTGCAAATCAAACATAAAAATATTCCTTTATACCTAGATATACAAACTTTAATTTTATATGTATATAAGTTAGATTTGAATAATTTCAAATAAAATGGAAATAAATGTTGATCAAAATTATGTATATTTATTATACATATTCAAAGTGAATCAAATTTAAAATGTTATCTATGATATTCTTTATTCGTATAACAGAATTGTGTGTATTTCAATTTTTTTTTTATTTTCCCAATTATGAAGTAGTTTCAAATGTTACTAAAGCTGGGTGCTTACTCACAAACTAAGAGAAAATAAGCTTCAATATTTATATTAGTAATATAATGATCTCCTTATTGGCGCCCACAAAATACATAAGCTTTTATTTCATCTATAATAACCGGTCATTAAAGTGCGCAGACAATTTTACATTAAAATCTCAAATAGCTTGACTCAATTTTTTATCAAATTATTGGCTATCAATATTTCAAATCGGCCATTTTTGTATCAGTCAAGATGAATCGAATACATGTGAAAAGAAAGTGATAACTTTGGAGTGTACCAAATAATTACATAGTCAATACTATATTTGAATTCACGGTCTAAACTTGTCCTTATATTTGAAAATAACTAAATATATTCGCGTTTATAGCAATAAAGTTTGATCCATTGATAAAAAAAATGAACTTAAAATCAGACCAAGCGTGCAGTGTATATGTATGTTAACACTCAAGTGTGCATATTATAAATGTATTGTGGTGAAGACTGTAAATAGCATGTATTACCTTCCACTTTGAGTTTCGAGAAGGAAGGGATCAATTACAGACAATATTTAAATACGATATATGTAGACAAGACTTTTTTGTAATGTGTATATTATCTGGGATAAGCATAATAGGTAAGTACGAGGAATATAAACTACATACTTAAGTATTTAACAGACATAATTATGTAGAAGAAATGCAAAAATAAGGAAATTACATTAAAATTAACTTTTTGAAAACAGTTTATCAAGAAAAAATACGATTGAATTGTTTTAAATTATATATTAATTATTATATAACAAGTGTAAATATATCACAGAATACCTGCATATTATATAAAATACAACCAATAAAATTTTGATACAAAATCTATCTCATAATTCTTAATTCGCTGATATTTTATAAAAGTGAGATGTGATTAAATTCAATTCAATTCAATTCATATAAACTTTTACTATTCTTCAATTTTGTATAGTTACATTAAAAGACGAATTTTTGTATATTTCTGTTTATTGAATTTTAGATTGTCACTTTAAGAAAAAATAGTAAATTTTGAAAGTATATTAAATTACTTTTTATATGAAAGTATAAAAGTATTCTAGAAAGGATTAAAATAAATTTTATATAATTGTAATTTTTAATTTGACTTATATTCTATCTTGTATTACTTAATATATATAAATTGTGTTAGTTTTTACAATTTACAAAGTAAGAATGTTTATATAGTGATACAGAATATTGATTCAACCTGTATCTACAATTAATTAAATATCAACGAAGAAAAGCTGCGCCTAAATATAATTCATTAAAATTGGTTAATTTAAAAAGAAAATACACTCAAAATGTTAAATATTATATTATACACATAAGTAATTATAATCTCTACATCAAACATATACAATTTAAATATTATTACAATGACATTATGCACATTGAAGTATACATAAATGTTGCCACATAAATGAAACTATCATATATTTGTATTACCTGGTTTGTCAACGTCTTCCTCATCAAGTGGCTTCTTAAGAGCTGTGATGTCTCGGAATGTGACTAGGTAGAGGACAACTGCATCTTTCTCATTCTTTATTGGGGCGACATGCATCACAAGCCAAAGCGGAGTTTCTGAAAAAAGCAACGTGTCAAAACTATTGCGTCTTGAATAGACAAGCACCAACAAATGTTTCAAAAGTTCCGGTCCTTCTAGTATTGAAATGTTATCCATATACGACCAAGTAGAAAGGTCGTATACATTAGTGAGTCAAATGATGTAGATTATAGAATTAATTTTGTGCAAAATAATAATACAGTATTTTAACTCTTATAGAGATGCTGTCTGAACTTTATTATTATACTAATATGGAACCAAAAAGCTTTAGCAAAAAAATATTTTATAAATGAATAGCAGCGAAACAGATTATACAAGCATTTTATATAAAAAGTATAAATGTTATAATATATTGCAATTTATTACGTAAAATTAAGTTTGTTAAAATTGCATAATATAAATAATTGTTATTAGCATAATACAAATATTTAATATTCGTATTAGGATTCTCATTAATATAAATATAATTTTATATGTGCAACACTTCCCAGCATAACATATATAGGTATACAATTATCTAGTCGAAACTCTATTTAGCATAAATCTTTTATTAGATTATTGTTTATTGCTCACAAAATTTAATAAGTATAACGGATTTTTCAAGTATTTTAGCTTTTTACAGCGATTCTGTATTTCATGCTTAGATAGTTTTTTATCATATGAATTAAATTATTCAAAATAAACAGTTTTTTTTTTTAAGAATTGTATTAAAAATATTCCAAGATATTTTTTTTAGAAAACAATGTCGAATCGTTTCTGGCAACAAATGAATCTAAACATAATTATAAATAAATACGTTAAAATTGTGGTTGCTATAGTTTAAAAAAATAAATGTGTTTAAAAAATTTAAATTAAATATGGTAAGCCTATTTACAAAGGAAATTGCCTCCATATTTTGGAGATATCTCTCGAAAAGAAAACAAACAGAGCGCTTCGATATTAAATTAAAATTATTTTCTGTGATATTTCATTAGCATTAATACAGCCGTATAATTCTTTTGACAATAAGCTTCACTTTTCTATTATTTTATAAGCGACAGTTCTATTCTCTTTGTGTCCTTCAGTTCGTTAATAATTTCCTTGGCGCTAGTCTGTTTTTAATGGTGGAACTATAACACATCTTATTGTTATAAAATTATTTCTAACAATGCCTTATACTTTCTATGTACTATTATTGGATTTTAGTTAGTTTTCGTTGCGTACTTACATACATTGATTAACTTTTCTCTGTTAACTGATGAGATAGTCACTCAATATGTTAAAAAATATTTGTGTATTCATACTACTTTATACTTAATGTTTAACTCGAAGATGTATTCTTCAATATTGAATTTTATTTTAATATAATTATTAAGAATTTATTAATTTATTGCCTACAGTGTCCAAAAGATACAAAATTCATAATTACAATAATTATGTAAAGTCCAGCATTGTTCCTGCGATACTAACTGATCAAAATATTTCCCAGATAGTTATTTTCTATATCGATAATAATTAATTAGATTTTATTATTAGGTATTTCATTTTTACATCATTTTGTACATTTCCTTCATGTCATTTTAAAAAACTCGTGTAATTTCTGTTACTTATATAAAATTATAATATTACAGATTAAGTTAAATATTCTGTTTAAATCAGATATCCATGGCCTCGTTTAAATTTTGGTATAATATGTTTCTATTAATAAAAGATAAAAATTCAAGATAACATGCTATACTTCAAATCACGGAGTATGCATGTATCACTTCGAATAGTTATTAAAAACTATTACAATGTCGATGACTCAACGGAAGTAGGTAATATGTTCAATGTAATTGAATTGTTATAAAAAATTACAATTTATATAAATATGTGCGTGTGTCTGTTATTTTTCAATTACATAAGCAAATAAGATAAATTCCCTAATTGACAGGAGATATTATAGTCGGACAGTTAGTCCGTAGCATAAACTGGAAGTATAACATACAAATTGGTTACAGATATACATAACTCCTGGTAATCGCTTCATATTATATTTCGCTATTCACTTATGATTATTCTTAATATCTAGACAATATTCGTCCACAAAAAAGAGGAATTACAATGTATGTACATACTGAAAGGTAATTATTGATAATATAAGAATATATAAATTCTAGTATAACTAACATACAAGTTGAACAATTTTTAATAGGACTTACATCTTGAATTTAAAAGATAAATATATTCATTTTGTTATATTTATACTACAATAATTGTATAATCACATATATTAAAAGCATTTCTCAATCCACATTAATATATATATATATATTTATATATCTATGACTTCCAGCTGTAACAGGGTTTTTTAAGGAAAATGTTAGAGACCCTGTAGGCAATTGGAAGGGCGGTGTGGCGAGGTGCGGTGTGCACTGGAACAGTATCATTTTTTCTGATTCTAGGAACCCGATTCGGGTCCCTAAAACACCTTATAAAACCCTGAGCTGTAATTTTTAATATTATACACTTAATTAAATATAAAAGTTTTACGAATTATATTTATATATATGGTGGTTTACTCCGCTAATAATTTTAATACAGGAAAATTACATAAATATGCTTTTCCGGGATATATATCTTAATTCATTAATCGTAATAGGCTTGATCGATAATTAATTTGTTAAAGCCAAGAGTATGTACTGGAGTTCGAACTTACTACCTTCAAGTTTGAAGGCAGGATTTCAACCCACTTGGCTACCACTCATCTTAAAATTTTAACTGTAAGATTGCATTCTCATACTGCTAAGTATGTAGCTGGTTTGCTACTACATGTATATTCTGATTATAGCAAACTAATAACAAACTAATAATTAATGAGCTAATTATCTATTTATTCATTTAAATCTGTGACGACTAATTAATTGAGATATATACATATAAATATCTTGGTAGAGCGTGTATGCAATTTCGCTGTATTTTTATTAAGTATAAATTTCATTTAATAATACATATACTACTTTAATTTAATTTCAAATATTTTAATAATTCTTATTGTGTTATTGTATATATTTTTAATTAACAAGAACAACTAAAATCTTTAAATTCGTGTTTTGTATGGCATCTCACTTCATTCTATTTCCCACCATATTAATTCAGCAACTTATGATAAATATGTTTACGTTTATTTATGTAGAGCATATAATTAATATAATAAAATATCTATCTATGTAATCACTCCAATGTGTCATTAAAATAGTATTATATGGATATACATATACTTTAACCCCCTATTTACAAAAGTGTCACTTACTTTTCACAATGAAATGAATCCATCATTTATAACAGAATTTATTTATAATAATGTCCCGTTTCTTATTGAAATGTAAATATCATGTTTTAATTTGATATTTAAGAATTATTCATTAATTAACAAAAATATTTCCAGTTTCCGCTTAGCTTACTGGCATAGGAAATAGAAAAAACTGTCATCCAATTTATTGAAACTGTTGAATACAAAGGGTGGCTGTCACTTCATTAAATACTCTAATCAATACAATAGAACTAACTATTTGACAAAGAGAAATCATTTTAAGGATTCAGAAATAGCATGTAAATACAGCTGCATATTATGTTACATAATTTTTTAAATGATGTTGACTAAAAATCTTCCGCGACGCGCCCACACGTTTACTTACAAATGTAATACAATTTAATTCACAAATATTAATAATTCTCTCCTGTTAACAATGCTATCAGTAGAAAAGGAGGAGGCGTAATTAATTTGAGTATATTAATACTCAAATATAAGTTAGGTATATAGTATATTTAGTACGCAGAGGATCCCTTCAATATATGCGTTTTCCTTGTTTCTAACATGCATGCTTTAAAGAAGACAAAACGCTATTTTAGAGAATTGCACCTGCTTTGGTGGATTAACACTACATTAAGCAAATAATGAAGTCTGTATTATATCCTCATTCTTGAGTCAATCACCTCATGTTTTACCTATATTTTATGTGTCATAAGATATCTGAGAACTTTGTAAAAGGCTAAATGATGAAATGCAATGTACTGCAGGAAGTAACTGTGTTGTTTATTACTTAATAATTTCCCTTTAATACTTTATTTCTACACTATACACTTGTATATATTGTGCTTGCATTCCAGCAGCAAGAGTACTACATAGGAAAGTAGAGAAAAATATGACGACTGATTGTTTTTAAAAGAATATTTAACTAAAGAAAGAAAGTGTGTGTGCTCTTGGCTCTAAAGATATACGAAGCGCCGCCTCTATAAACTTTAATATACCTCAGCAAACGTTATCATTTTTCTTTCTTTATTTACACAGGAGGTATGGCTGACACCAAACTTAAAAATATTTAACTAGATATATTGTATATCACAGTGCTCGTGTTTGCGCATAGAAATCGTTAAAGTATTTAATTGCAAAAACTCCACCGTAATCTTAAACTATCCATATGAAAAGTATAAGATGTACTCGTGCCCAAAACATTCTCCACAAAAAGTTTATAATTAAGCAGTTAATAATTTTTAAAACCATGGTCTTCAAACTCTTTTATCGTTCAAAATATACATAATTTTTATTTTGGATAACTTTTGAAGATAAAATGTTTATCTCAGTTTAATTTTAATTTTAAACTTATCAACCAAGCGGATTAATTAGATTTTTTCCATCTTCGAACTGAATTATTGCTCACTAACATTTGTTCCTGTTACCGTATCTAACTTTTGCTGTTTCGTTTATAAGTATCATGTTTATCTTCCAAAAAATGACCAAGACATTTCAGAAACGTTCAATCTTCTAAAATAACTTATTACACTTCTATAACTATACATAACTATAACTATATGTTTATACATTTATGTTTCAAGATTGATTATTTTATACTAGTATTTTATGTTATGATATCTATGGTAGGTACATAAATAACTTTCCTATTGTTAGAACTTACGAATCCTCTAAAGCACTCTCAATATTAAACTAAACAAAACCTTAATTAAATAATAAATTATGTAATCAATCAAATAATTGTATTAATTAGCATACTAATTTAACAGTTAGAAAAATAATTTTATTGAAGACAGAAAGAATTGTTTATCTATATTGTATTCCTTTATAATGAGTAATAAAAACCAAAAACGTTATTTAAAATAGTTAATTATATGTGTGAATCCATTATAATGTTAATTATACTACAGAAATTAAATATTTGATTTTTATCTGTAATTCAATATATATTTCTCCTTTATTTAATAAAGAACATTCTTATCAATTTTCACATTAATTATGCTCTATGAATATGTCTTGTTGAGTATACATATGTGTATGTATGATCTATAAATATACATTCACACAACAAGATTTATAAAACTAGTGTAAAAGATTAGATTTTTGCTATTTTATGTGTTTTGTATTTCCCTTTTCCAAATCCACAAAATTCACAATCCAAGAAATACATATTACATATATTTCTAATTTCAGAGAAATAGTTTTTGTAATTAATGGAAATAGGTCGCGGATTCTTATAAAAAATAATATGTACAAAATATCAATAGTGCGGACATGTACCCGCTGTTTTCTCGAAATTCAATGAAAATTACATTAGCTTTGTAATGTCAAGGAAAAACTATGTATACAAACAAACTAATTTTACCTCTCTATAATGCCAAAACATAAGGTATATTCCACACGTCGAGATGCAATCTTTCATTTACAAATTGAAAGAAGAAGAGAGGACAAGAGAAAAGACGTATAATAATATAATAAAAGTTTGATCAGGTTCAAAAGATTTTTTTAGTAAAACTATAATCAAAATGCTCTCTCAAAAAAGAAATTATTCGTAGACGACCCTGTATTAGTAGGTTTTATAACAAATATTTATGTATATATCTGTAAAAGTAAAATGTGTTTATAATATTGCGGCCTATTGTTTACATAAATAGATTGAGAAAGGTCGATAAAATCAACAATACGCTAAATATCGGAAAATCTGAAAAAGTCAACAATTCTCTGAATTCGGTATTATGTGATTAAAAGTGTTCCATAAATCAGAGAGCAACATGTTTTTCCCAGAGTAGTTTTTCCCAACTGTCACTAGAAATACTATATGCTTGTATGTTAACCTCAATTATTACAAAGATTTTTGACACGAGTATAAACTTTTGGAAAGCATTAGTATAACGCTCATTTTTATCAAATAATAAAATTTCGATAATACAAATAATTAGATTTGTCCAAAAATGTTATATTAGATTACCTGATAGAAAACCTCAAATCTAACGAAAATCTTTTGTTTAACTTGCGCTTTAAAATAGTTATTTGGATATTTAAAAAAATATAAGTTAAATTACAAGCACTTTACAAATTTATAAAAATAGAACAATTATGGAAAATTCGTAGCATGTATCAAAGTATATAATTTATTTGGTTCTTATATGGCATATATTATTGAAAAATAAAATTATTATCTCACGCCAATTTAGAATTCTTAAGCATAATATTAAATAAAATACTTAATTAATTAATATTTTTTAAATAGTGTCCATAAACTTTCTTCCAATAATGTGTTGCCTACTTGCATTTATTTTAGAAATTTATACTAGTTTTAATAAAATGTTTTCTATCATATAATTTAATTTGTACATTAGGGATTTTTTTATTAAAAAATACAAGTTTTGTTTATAGCCAATTTGTTAGACGATATATATTTTATCGTGAATATATCGTGTTTTTAATGTGTATATATTGATTACATTTTATTATTGAATTATTGAATTTTCAAATTTTGAAAAGACATACCCGGTGGTTATTATCACATTCTGAGAACTTTTTTATCCTACTCACTGTTCTTCTTGTAGAGGAGAACTTCGGCCTGCTCCTGGTCTAGATCTACCATCGCCTGTTCCAATTTGGTCACAGACTCGCGGTTCGTGTTCTCTCCGTACATGAAGGTGCAAAGAACGCTCTTCTGCATCACTTCAGCCCGACTAAAGCCGCACATCTTGCTGAAACCCTCGTTGCAGTAGACAATCGGGTAGTCCATGATCCGGGCGTTTGCGAGTAAGAAGCTGCTGTCTATAAAACATGCATCAATGATTTAATGAATTAAATGATCACGAAATCAATAATTTTACGAGGAATAATAATGAAATGAATTGTTTGATGAATAAAGTAACTTATACATTGATAAACAGTATACTCATAGAAATGGCTGATTGTTTATTTCATCAAAACATTTTTTACAGCAGTTATTAGAGCCCAACGCTTACTAGAGGCGTTTATTAAAAAATGTCATTATATATGTACTAATGAATTAAAGATCATTTGAAATCCAAAACTATCATTATAATTATTAAATACTCGTATTAGTCACCAGTTAAAAGTATATATGTAATATTACAGATGTAATCTATACGACGTATATCTATATCTATATTATAACTATCAATATTATAAAAAATATGTAAGAAAAGTAAAATATTTGCACTATTTTAACAAACTAGTAAGATAACCTTTTCCTATTACAATTTATACATTTTATTAGATTTGTATACGATCCATTTGAGACCAAAGATTGTGCGTATAATTCAAAAGCTGCTTACTCCTGATTATATTTTTGGAATCGTAAACCAAACGCTGATGTATATCTTTCATTTATAGGGCCTTTTATACATGGGGGCCACAACCACATGAAAAAACGAACTTAATTATTATAATAATAAATCAATAATTATAAACTACTATAAAAATTGTACAAATTATTTTTTAATCTGTTTATTATTAATATTGTTATTATTATAATGATTTGATTGATTTTAAGGAATAATTTTGTACTGTCGTATGATAAATTCATGATAGCATAAACGGTTGGTAATGGACTGCACGATACTTCAAAGTACATACATCATTAGATACAGTGAAACAAAATTACACAAAGACACACCGTTTCTCGTTATTAATTATCGGAATTTAACAAATGCTGTTAAATATATTTAAAATATAATTTTCTAAGAAATACTCTTAAAGCTATAAAAATTGCTAAAATATTCAATTATTAAAACAAATGAAAGTAATAAACAGTAAGACTAGTTTACTATATTTCAATGTAACAGTTTTAAATTCATATACTTTTATGTGACGTTAATACAGACGAGAATAATGTAATTATGTACCTAATAATATGTAATATTTGTATATATATATATGTATATGTAATGAGTGTAATATGTAATATTAAAAAGTATATAATACATATGTAAGTAACAGATATGTACTAAAACTACTTGTGTAATTGTTCTTCCAGGGTTGTATTTAAATGGTTTTTCTGCATACGAAATACCATAAAAATATTACATTTTTGCTGTTATATGTGTATCTTGTTATGTTATTTAACATAATACGTATAATTATTTATATAGTTAGCAGTATAAATATCACGTAATTAAAATCTAGTTTAGAAATATCATTCTCATTATCCGGTTAGGGATTTATATATCTTAATAGTTTCTTTTATTAAAATTACATGTACAAAATTGTTATGTCTATCAATAGATAATAACGCTTACTTAATAAATTTGTTCATTCAAATAAATATGTCATGTAAGTAAATTAATTTTTCTTGTTTAAAACCCATTAATGCCACCAGGCAGGATTTCCTGCATGACTGTTTTTTAATCATTTCAACAATAGTTATTAATACTTTTGAATTAGTTCATACATTTATATTAATATATTGATAGAATTGTTAATATTTCTAAACATTGTTTAAATCACTCTACAATAATAATAATATTTAATCTGGCGCGGTTTTGAAATTTGATATTATTGTGACGTTATTTCATTGGCAACTCGAGATTTTCAAAAAAGGTACATAGATAGATACAACTATTTTTTAAAATATGTAGTTAGATAGCAGACCTTGTGAACAATTATTCAGAAAGAACAAAACATAAATTTGTTGTAATCTAAACACTTGTATATACGATTTTCATCTTAGGCAGAAAATCCTGAATACCGGCAGTTGAATGTATACAATTCATACTTATGAAAAACATAAAATATGATTTTCATTATAATATAATGTGTTTTACTAATAAATATATGCAATGCATTAGTTTGTGTACTATTTTCAGTGAAAAATAAATTTAAAAACTGGTCTCAAGCGAGTCTTGAACCCAGATCCTTGGGATACAAAGTCTACAACTCGGCCATCAAGTTTCTTTGTTTCATAGTTACTATAATTGCGGTTATATTGAAGAGAAATGCTCAAAATAAATAAATAAGAAGAATTGTAGCTTTCTTATGTTTATAAATTATAAGCGTTCCACATGACAGCATACATACATACATACATACAGCAGTATGTATTATTATTTTAAATTTTGTATGTTTAGCTATGCTTATTACTGCTTATATTATATAACATATGTTTCTTATTTGAAAATATACACTAAATGAGGCGGTGGTTGAGGCGATTATGAATGAGGATGATGAAGAAGATGACATGAATAATGTAACTAAATTAGCTGTGATTCCACCTGCAGAAGGCCCTCTGGCTGATACGGACAAAGATTCTGATTTGTCAGATGATGCTGCTGAAGGGGCTATGGAGCATCTCCCAGGACGTCTTCTTTCGTCAGAGTGCACACTGACCATGACGCATATGAAGGAAGCTTCTTCTGAGGCTTTAGTGGTAGAAACAACTAGGACTACTAAAGCAAAGAAACATTTAAAAAAGGTGACAGATAGACAATTGTCAAAAGCGGAAAATGCAATAAATAGTTATCCAGAGTAAGTACATTTAAAATGTAAAGTAATACGTTTTTATGGACCTTCAATGACATTAGAATTGATATATTTCTTTTTTTATTTCTATAATACACATAGTATATTATATATTTTTATATCATACCTATTACAAATGTAAAAACCTTTCTGTGTTGTTATCAACAAAGAATATTATTATTATATTATATATAATAGCTGGTTGATGTTAGGTGTACGGTTTGACATGTGATATATATTACCTTCAATTGGGTTTATAACTTTAACACATTTTTTGTTATCATTTGTTCAGAATACAACTTCCACAAGTGCAACCAACCGATAACAGTGACTATCATTCATGGAGAAGTTCTATTGAAACTCCGTTTGGTGCATTCCTTTCTTTCCTTTCAAATGATTGTATAAATTCTATTGTTGATCAAACAAATTTATATGCACAGCAAAAAGGTTGTAATCTAAATTTCACAAAAAATGAATGTATTGTTTGTATGTCTATTCTTCTCATGAGTGGATATAATCAAATTCCAAACAGTAGATTTTATTGGTCACAAAGTCCTGATGTACATAGCGACCTCATTTCCGAAGCCATGCGGCGGGATCGTTTCGATAATATCATGAGATATCTTCACTTTGCTGACAACACACAGATTGATGATGATCGGATGTACAAAGTGAGACCCTTATTTCATGCAATCAACAGTACATCTAAAATTGTATCTCTACCAAAAGCACTCTCTGTAGATGAAACTATGATTCCATGGGGTACATGGATGAGCACATATGAGCACATGGGTGCAAGCAATTTATTCGAGGAAAACCCATTCGATTTGGTTTTAAATTGTGGACCCTGGCAACAAAGGACGGCAGTTTAGTTCATGCAGAGCCATTTTGTGGTACATCAACGGATTTACCAGACTCTGGATTGGGCCAAGGAGGTAATGTAGTTTTGGGACTCACAGGGAAAGCTAATGTTGCACAGGGTCATGCAATTTGTTTTGACAATCTTTTTACATCAATTTCGCTACTGGATGCTCTTTCCGAGAAAGGTATTGGAGGTTTAGGGACTCTGCAAGAGAACCGTTTATCGAACATTCCTTTTGAGAACAGAAAACGTTTTGATAAGCGATTGCAGGGTGCATTTGATGCAGCTACAGATGGCAAGTTGTTAGTGGTTAGATGGAACGATAACCGAGAAGTAACAGTTGCCACCAACTATGCCTCTCTTGGACCAAATGTTGCTGCACGGCGTTGGTCTAGGAAAGAAAAAAAGGTACTCTCAGTTCCAATGCCTCAGCCTATAGCGATCTATAATAATGACACGGGAGGAGTAGACCTGTTTGATCAATCGGTGGCCACATATGATATTTGCATTCGATCTAAGAAATGGTGGTGGCCATATTTTGCATGGTTTATAAGAGCTTGTCGTGTCAATGGCTGCCGGTTGTACCAAAAGACAAGGGATCCAAATTGTACTCAGTTGCAGTTCACACGTCAGATAGTATTGTTTGTGTTATCTTCTTTGGGTGATCCCAAAAAGCGAATGGGAAGAATCAGTATTCGTGGACCTGCTGCTACTGCCACACAAAAAGATGCCTTAGCTCACTGGCCATGTGCTTCTACTATATTGAATGGTAAATGTGCACAGTGCAAACGCCGCACAAAAATTAGGTGTGAAAAGTGCAATGTCGCCTTACATGTAGAATGTTTCAAACTGTATCATGTGTAGTAAATTATATGTTCATTGTTATTCATATTTACTATTCCTACATACACCATTGGTATAGAAAAACATAAACATGTTTTCCTGAAACAATATGAATTAGTACTACATTTACTTATATACTACTGTATTGTACTACTTATAATACCTAATACTTATCTATAGATATGTTGTATAACTTTATACCTGTCTTACATGTTTTGTAGTACATATAATTGTTTTACAATTACAAAATTAGCTATGAAAATGTAAACTCCAATTTTTTAATTTTGTACCTGAAGTGCCGGTAGGCAGAAAATCATGGACCGAAAAATTCGAAAAATACCTTTACTGGTAAAATATTATTAGTAATTATTTCATATTATTATTAAGTAGAGTATATATATCAAACAAATTAACACAGAAATTTGTTTGAAAAAAAACGGCTATTAACTATGATTAAAAGACGAATTACTGCGGCACAAGTTTTATTTGCCATATTATTTCTGGTATTATTCCAGTAATGATTTCTCACATTTATTCTCTCATATATTCTCTCATTGCATGTTTCCTCTAATTTCATGTATTGAAATACATATTTGAATTTGTTTATAATGTTGATATAGTGTTGATTTTTATCGCAGATTGATTTTTATTGCATAAAATTTGAAACTGAAATAATCTCACATAAATAAATATGAATAATAATGATAAAAATGAAGAATCTACATTTCAGAGACAGAAACGATTTGCACAAATTTTCATTTTTGTAAAAAATATGAGAAATCTTAACCATTAATACAAATAATATGTCATAATAATAATTGCAGTACATTATAAATCTATTATAAACATTTATTTATGATTGCATAATATAGTAATGAATAATTATTATCGATTATAATCGATGCGTTTTATATTAAATATTTGCTATAATACATTACTTTTATTCATACCAGTTATTTGACGGGTTTCGCTGTTCTTAGTATAACTAGCAAAAACTTTTTTCTTGACTAGATATCATCAATTTTTTTGTATTTTATAAAATTATAAAAAGTATTTCGTATCTCGTATCTCGTGAAGTATCTCGTATTTTATAAAATTATTAAAAGTCACGAGAGGGATAGAAGATAAAAGTTACAATCATTTTAAAATCTAAAATTGTCAATTGACGGGTTTCGCTGTTCTAGTGTTAAACAGTTTGTGTATCACCATATTTTAGTAATTAATATATTAAAAGCTTTTCCGTAAATTTGGAAGTTACAACTTTAGCATGTAATGGTCATTCTGGGACACTTTTGAAATATTTATATGTATTATGTAAATAATATTACAAACAAGAACAATTAAAGTAAAAATAAAAATAAATTATTATAAAAATATTTCTTAATTATACGAAACCATTAATTGAATATCACTTATCAATTTATATTAGATTATTTTTACTACTTTAATAATTAATTGTAATTGTGTTTTTTCGAATAGATAAGCAGCTATTCATTATCCAAATATATAAAATCAATAAATAATATACAATTGAATATTTATTGATAAAGTATTTATAGCTATTTTAAAATTAATCAATTTGTAAAACCTAATCAATTAATATTTAAAAACGTTCAATTACAGAAGGCGAAAATTTTGTCATAAACAATTATTTTAAATTATAATTTTATATATTTGTTGAATTATGGACTTTTCTTTAATTTGTTTTCTGATCAATGGTATGTTTTAAACATTCTAAAGCATAACATATTTATTAGAAATTCATCGGATAATTAAGTTGAAATGCGAAACCAGTTGCTCCTCAAGACTAGTTGCTTTTAACTTTAGAAGTGTTTCGCAATGGTTGGAGGAGCTTTTCAAGACTGGCAGCTCCTAACTTTAGACGTGTTTCGCAATGGTTGGAGGAGCTCCTCAAGACTGGGAGCTCCTAACTTTAGAAGTGTTTCGCAATGGTTGGAGGAGCTCCTCAAGACTGAGATCCTAACTTTAGAAGTGTTTCACAATGGTTGGAGGAGCTCCTCAAGACTGAAATCCTAACTTTAGAAGTGTTTCGCAATGGTTGGAGGAGCTCCTCAAGACTGGGAGCTCCTAACTTTAGAAGTTTTTTGCAATGGTTGGAGAAGCTCCTCAAGACTAAGATCCTAACTTTAGAAGTGTTTCGCAATGGTTGGAGGAGCTCCTAACTTTAGAAGTGTTTCGCAATGGTTGGAGAAGCTCCTCAAGACTGAGAGCTCCTAACTTTAGAAGTGTTTCGCAATGGTTGGAGATATAAGGACGGTTTTCGCATTCCACCCTTAATATATTTTCGTGTATTATAAACCTAAACTTGCGTTTTTGTTTATATTTACTTTTTACAATATTTGAAAAGATAATTTAAAGTCTCATGCTCACCTATAAACATCTTTTTAAAAATATTTCTCTTACAAATTTAGTTTTGACGATTTATATTTTGTTATTGAATGCAATAAAAATATAATATTATTTTATTTATATTCGATATAATTTAGATTTAAAAGAAGCATTATAATTGTTTGAATTGATAGGTGTAAGCGAAGATATTATCACGAACTAACTTTTAAATTAATTATAATAATCGATAACCACTAAATTACTACAAAATAATAATGGAATTATAACTGAATTATGTAAGATGTAACTTGTGAAATGTTTAAAAATACATTTTAATTTAATAGATTAGTATTAATCGTCCACTTGCTTTTTTAGCCTATCGTCACGTACAATGCAATACCAGCTATTAGACAAATAGTGACTTTTCAGGAGACGGTTTTTTCTATTTTACTTTGGTACACAATTCAAAATGACAAAAGTTAGATAGCCAAATTATGTCATATGTGTGTCTTTAATATATTTAAAAACATTATTGTCATAATTTTGTATAATGAACCGCTGATGCTTAATTAATTCACATTGCATTTACTGTCTACCGGCACATAGCTAGTATTGCATCCAGCAATTAATACTATTTTATTAGAGATTATAACCTAAAACACATAGCTGGTATTGCATCCAGCAATTAATACTATTTTATCAAAGGTTATAACCTAAAACACATAGCTGGTATATTACATTTCTAAAAATAACTCTATAAATAAATGAGATACGATAAAATCATGTTATTTTTAAATGTATTTGTTAATAATGTAAAATATTGTAAATAAAATATTAATTTTGCTGAAAATCACATAGCTGGTATATTACATATCTAAAAATAACTCTATAAATAAATGAGATACGATAAAATCATGTTATTTATAAATGTATTTGTTAATAATGTAAAATATTGTAAATAAAATATTAATTTTGCTGAAAATCACGTAGCTGGTATATTGTAAGCATATTATATGTAAGACAGTAAATATATTAATAGTCGCAGATAGTTTTTTTGATTTCGAGACAAAAGGACGACATCTCTTACTCGTATTATTTTATATAATTTAACTGATTTGATATTTAACAAACTATCAGATTTACTTGAATGCTACATACGGGTCTTCATTTTTCATTCTTCAATAAATCTGGGATTAGTAAGTATAATATTTGCTTTCGGAGATTTTTATGAAAAAATATGCACACATATGTAATTATAAGCTTAGAGTAGCAACTTTTTATAATCAATTTTGCGTTTAATATATTAACCATATTACATATTTCAATATTCTGCGTTTAAATGATTATAAAACCAGTTAGGTATATTATACAGGTGGCCCATAGGAAACATAGGAATTTTAGAATTTTTTTATTTTAACCAAATTTAAGCATATACTATAATAAGTTTAATCAAGTTTAAGTAAATAAAATGCAAACAAATGCAAATAAAGGAGAACAATTAATAATAGCAACAATTAGCAGATCAACGCATGCAGACAGAGTGAGACAGATAATTGAGATAATTGATTTGCAAGCACTCAGACAGATAAATTGTAAATAAATTGTACCTGTGGTTTATACCCTCAAATAAGGTGTAAATAAATTGTATCTGTGGTTTATACCCTCAAA
>JAYRBW010082816.1:0-23134 GCA_036023295.1 Invenusta paracnida
AACTATCCTATATTACCTACTACATAGTTCGCTTAGCTTTACTAGCTAACGACCTATTGCCATAGGTCTAGATATACTTATTATTTGCTGTTAAACAAAAAAATATGCTGCACAGTCTATTTTTAGATTTTACGGTGGTATTATTCCATCATGATGATTCACGGCTAATGATAGGCTAACAAAGCCAAGTGCTACGGTTTTGTATGTACAGATCACTACCAATAAACATTATGGGATGTGAATGGTTTAGCCCAGTAGAATGATGTTCCAACAAAATAATACAGATAAGGCGTCATAATATTTATTAGCCATATTCATATCAACTGTTTTAGCCTTCAGTCCCAAAACGCAAGATATATTTTATTTTACTATTATTATCCTGTAAGGGTGACCAACCCGATCAGTTTTCTTATTGTCTTCTGTTTTTCCTCAGTTTATTTTTATTTTTTAACTGAAAATAAAATATTATTATTACTTATACCCTGAAAATATCTTGATTAGCTCAGTTATTAACTTAGACTTATGGGCTATGATCATATACTAAATTGAGAACATTAAATTATATAAACATTATAAAACTTATATAAATATTGTATTAAATTTGTATATCTTTACCTTTTAATTTAGGTTTCGTTCGATCATGCCCTCGGCTTCTACTAAAAACAGAAGAAGGACTAAACAATATTCGGAAATATGTGACAGAATTACAGGTATTAGTAATTATTTAATAATAATTTTGCATTTGCATTTTAATCTCAGATTGCTATTAATTTTTGATTGTCTTAAATGATAGTCTCTTCAATAGCATGTTCAAAATGTATTATTATTAACCTACATGAAATTTTAATACTTTTAGCCAAAAAATGCATCAATAACTTGATAATGTTACGAGTGTAAATGAAATATATGTTCATCTATCTTACTCTAAGCTAAAAGTAAAAATAGCTAATTTTCACTTATAACCAATAGGTTTTATAATCCTGTTAGGTTTTATCTGTGCTATGGATGGATGCTCTAAAAATTGTACCTGGCCGTCTGGCAGCCGAGTACATGACGTAATGAGTACATATATACATTTTTTGGTAGTAAACATGTCATTGGTACTGAGCATTAATAACGACGTATAGACAGGATGTGAGGGCCGAGGGGGATGGAAGGGGAGAGAAAAGGATGATGCCAATGAATGAGTGGATAAGAGGAAGGATGAGAGGGCAGATAAGAAGAAACTTATTTTAATAAAAAATAATTGATGACATTTTTATACATGTTTTGTAGGGAGTGGGCCAGTTGTAGAAGATAACATTGAAACCCCTATTCAAATTGATGACAAAAACCAAGAAGAAGTGTTCTTTGGTGGTAAGGAATTGATGTTATTGAAAAATGTTTTTTATGTTGTGTATAAAAAATCATTACATCTGTATCTTATTACAGTCAATGATTATGGTGTTAGTAGATTATTACTATAATATATAGAAACAACTCTTTAAAATGTATCAATAAGTTAACATTTCCTTATTTTATTTTAAACTAATTTTTTCATTAATTGTGAGGATATGTTATAAAACACCCGGTAAGTTTTGTGTGATTTATTGTCTATGCAAATGATAATTATATTATGTATATATCAATGGCATGTAACATATATATAGTACCTATATTATATAATAATTCGGTTAAATATCTTAACCGCTCCCACCTCCCGACTTTAAGGGCTTATTAATTATTAGTATATTATAATTCTTTAATTTTCGCTAAATATTATCGCTCAATTTAGCTTTGTTTAGAAAATACGGGCTACTGTATCAGTGATTTGCTAATAATACCATTTCAGCTATTTCTTGTAAGTGACATACGGTAATTCTCCCGAAAAGTAAACAAAATACACTTTCGACATTAGTCGTATTTTTTGTTTCTGCTAATCATGATTAATTCATACAAGTTATGTTTGTATGCAGTTAAGCACTAAAACAATGTAGCAGCCAGTGATTTAATCTTAATAGTTTTTTACCTATATGGTTTTAGCCAATGACATTGGATTTAATGATGCAGAATGAGAAGAAGATGAAGACGCTGTCAATAATGAGGAGAAATAACCATCTAGTTTGGGAGCAGAACTGTTTATATTGTTCTAATATTTCAAATTAGCCATGCTACTATGAATTATTTGTTAATAATTCTTTGTGATGAAAACATTAATGTGCAATCATCTGTTTATAAGTTAAAAAATTGAATACAAATACACCCTCTAAGATAGAAATATTATTAAAATCAAATTCTAAATTTAGTGGTAGATCTGCGCATATATCCCAATTCAGGATAATCTAAAATATTGTTTAGACAATTCTTTATTAGTTTTAAATAATTTATATATAACACATAATGTCAAAATTGGGATTGATGAAATACCAATTTTTCGAAGTTCTCTAGTTACAATTTAGCCTATTCTTATAATTTTTGAAAATACAAATATTTAGACGAACTCTTCCGGTTGCGCTTTATGTTGGTATCTCAAAACCAGACTTTTGGGGATTTATAAAAGCTCTTCCCATTTTCCCAAGGTTATTTTCCTATTTCAAAAAGCTTTTTTCATCAGTCGAACTGATAATGATTATAATTTATTTTTAGAAAATAACCAACAAAGTCGATCTCCTTTAGCAGATGTAACTTGTCTATGTTCTAGATTTTAACCTGATTACATGCATACAGTATGTCGGGGTACAACAAAAAATTGACATCTGCTCTCCAACAAGCTTTAGAACTAAAAACTAGATTATTTAAAAAGGCATTACCTATTGAGTTTCAACGTAAAATAAGATCTTTTTCTCAACATCCCTATTGCAAAGCTTCAGAATACCGTACGAGACCGGACCAATATTTTTCAAGAATGTTTTAATTGATGACTATTATTCTCATTTTTTGTTATTACATTTTTCAATTTATATATTTTTATCCTGATTTTAAACATTTTCATTCAAATGTTGTAGGCTCATTAGAACGTGTTTTAATACAATTGGAAACATTATTTAGTAAATCAGAATATACGTATAATGCGCACTTGTTGTACCATTTGACGGAATTTGCTCTTAGATATGATCATTAAGATAAAATATCAGCTTTTCCCTTTTGAAAGTTATTTATCTTTATTGAAGCAAAGAATTAAATCAGGTACTTATGTATTAGAACAATCTGTTAGTGTTGTCAAAAACGTTTGACAACTTTATGTAAATTCATCAAACTGTAAACTTTTTTTTTCATCATATCCTAACAACTGTCCCATTGTTAATTAGAATAATTTTTTTGTTCCAGTTTTAATATCTTAATTCAGGCTATAGATAATGTATGTTTTGTTAGCGGACATATTTTAGCATTTTTTAAAGACCTGTATACATATCCTTATCCTTCCCATTTATAAACATTGGACAATTTCCTAAGACCAAATTTATTTCAAATGTGTTACCTGTAAATAAATGGGTTTTATTTATTACAAAGGACAATTACACTGCTATTCCATTTACATGTCCTGATGGGGCATTGTAATTATTGTAATCATTTCCCTGTAAATAATGTAAATATAGAATACATGTAAATATAATCAGGGTTCCCACGCTCAAAGAAAAGTCATGCAACATTTTCCAAAACTAGAATATGTAGATATGAAGTGCATTGTTTTAGTGCTGGTGGATTTTTTTGAGGAGGAGGAGGCGATTTTTTGATAAAATAGTTCATATTTACGGGCCTGTGGTTGTGCCTAAAATGCATAAAATTTAACCAGAAATGAAATATTCTAAAATTGTTGAACTTTATACAAGTTTAATGTCTTATATACTAATTATATTATATATATATGCATTTTAAAGCAAGGAAAGTTAAAAAAATAAAGGCTCCGCGCAAATGTTATAACTCTATCTTTTAATTATTATTATTTTTTTATATTATTGAGATAATATTTCATATACAAATTAGTTAATTCGTATGAGTTAGGAATGTATTATATAATTATTGTAATTGACACCGCCACTCCAACTACCCCTCGCCCTAAGCCGTGTAGGACGAAACTCCCATGAATTATATTGACATTAGATTAGATTAGAAAATATTCAATTTTGTTATAGAGCAGACCTGCTATTTACCACATTTAAACATAAAAACTCACGGAATAAAATAGGTACCTGGAAAAATGTGGTAACCCTGATAATGCTAATTACTAATAAATCGATGTTATTTTATATATTCAGCTTTTTATTATTTTACTTATATTGTAAAGCTAGGTTTGCATTGTCTTTTGTTTGAATATTTAATAAAGAACTTAATATAATAATGAATCTATAATTATATTGTATATAAATATTTTTAATTTGAATAATGATAATTTATGAAATTGTATATTTCAGACCTTGCAAATAAGATGTGATTGTAGGTATAAAACTTTAAAAAAAGGTGTAAAATGTGTTTGGTTTAACATCTAAACATTTAAAAGTGTTTATTATTTTATTTAATATAAACCATAATATCAACATTTAAAGCATATATTTCATAAGTGCGTAGCCAAAAATTCATACTTAGCAATAGCCGTGAATATAACGTTTAAATGCGCCGCTACATGTCAATGTATAGGTGACCTTTCTAACTAATTGTGTAGTAGTTTAGGCTCTTCCAAACACTTTATTTAATGCGAATTGTGATACATTGTAATCAACCCTATAGCTCGGTGTTATATTGAAACATAATATATATAAGTAAACAAATACGACACTCCAAGTTAACGTTGATATGAGACCAGCTTTTTTTTAACAGTGTATAGAGTCAGATCAGCTTATATTAATCTCTATTATATGAAATTGCTCTTATATCAAATTAATTTCTATAACCTTGTTTGCTAGTTTGTACACATATAGTTAATTTATCTTAAATTACTAATTATTTAACTTGATTCTTTTCATTTATATATGGGCGAGTCCCCCTGTATCTAATAATATGTTCCCATCATTTCAGGAGCTGTTTTATGATGTCGAGTTCCTTGATGAAGTGGATTCATTTGAAATCGTTTCTGGCACCTGGTTAATTGGACGGTACAAGTGTAAATGGCCTGCCACTGGTTTGGGCGAGATTTCAAAACTACGAACAAATCACGTGGTTTCAGCTGAAACCTGGGATGTCCATAACATTCGGATTATTTATATAAAAAGTTAGCCATCATTTTATATTCTTCGTTTCAAATGGAATTGAATTCAGATTTAAAATAATTTAAAGCTTAATTTACTGTTAGTTTTTATTTTTCTCTGTATTTTAAGTGTTACATTATCTTTGAAATGTAATGATTACACATTTTTATTTCAATAATTCTATTGCATTATTTTCAGAAACGGAGTTAGGGGCACTTAAAAAAATTAAGACTCCATATAGATCAAGGGACGTACGCTCCTCTTCGGATCCTGAAGGCGGACGAAAACGCAAAACTCCATCTAGATTTCTTGAGTTACCTCAAATAACCAAGAAGTCCCGTCTTCGTTCTGTTGAAGAAGAGGTATTCCCAATATTATAATGTTAATTTTATTCAAGTACATAATATATTACACATTTCAATTAATACCTATAGTGGAAAAGATAACAAATAATAGTTTTCACAATATTTTATTCTAGATCTTCGATGATAGATCAGATGAATCAGATGTCCCTTCATCATCACAAAAAAGTTATCAAAAAAACCCAGTAAGTATAAAATAATAATTGTTACATACATTTTTAAGTTTTGCACCCTTTAAAAACTATACTTTTTATAATTAAAAACCCTTATTAGTAGTATATATTTTTCATTAGTGCAAATATTTTAATTTTTGTCATTCATAAAATAATTTTAATAATTTCAAAGTAATGTAGTAAAAAATCACAGCTATCTATGTGAGTTATATTTAATTATTTGCTTATATTTATATTTTAGCCGTTGGTTGCTAGCTCTGCCAGATTTACCACCAACTGCTTTATTCGGTTAGTCGGGATATTTTTACATATTTGATTTTTTTAATGTAATTTTATATTTCTCCATCATATCTCATTCATTTGATATTTTCTAATGTGTAATTTTTTATACATATTTACAGAATCTCCCAATGCTTCATCTATAAGTAAGTAGATTGTATCACTACGTATGTTATCCTTTTTTTAATCAGCTCATTTTTCACAATTTGTTTCGGATGAATTTTCAGTTTTTCGCACGCCATTGCACTCCCATAGTCGAACTGGTAAATATCTACCTATTTTTACATATTTCATTTCTTAAATGTCATTTAATTTGATATTTTCCAATGTGTATTTTTTTAGAATCTCCCAATGTTTCAACATCTAGTAAGTAGATTTTATCACCATGTCTATGTATCCTTTTTTTAATCAGCTCATTTATCTCAATTTATTTTATTTTATATTTCTCCATTATATCTCATTCAAATGATGTGTATACCTATTTATATTTATATTTTATCGCTATATGTATTATTATGTATTTATTAATTGAATTCGAAGTATAGATGTTCTTAATCACCTTTTTCTTTAACCCTTTTTGTTCAGAGTCCACCAACGATCCTATTAAACACCAGGCCAATGCAACGGACTCAAGGTATCGACAGTTGATACGTATACTGCCGAAAATATTGGACTAGATCCATCTTCCAATGAAAGTAAGTCAATATTCAAAATAAGTTACATTAATTAGGTGCATACAACATAATTAAGTATATATATATATATGTATATTAAATATCTAAATATAGTGATGATAGATTAAATAATATACTGGTAATAATGCCCAGCCCATTTAGTACAATGGAAATCGCATAGTAAATTCATGTATTTAACACAAGAAAAATCGTCCGGTGTGCAGTTTAGCTGATTCTGGTTTATCCAATAATTATTAAATTCTATAACGAATTCAAACAAAAGTTATGGATTAAAAATGAGTATAGTATTGTCAAAATTCCGATTTAATTAATGTTTATAGACTTCTAGAGTACACTTATTATATGACATCGATTATTTGTCTTCCTGAGGTCAAAACTCAGTAACTAACTAACCCTATTCATTTGTTTGTAGCGATCTTGTTCTTCATGGCTCAAGTCATAATTGAGCTAGCAGCCCTCAGGTCGGAGGTTGCCAATTTAACGAAGGATATTGGGTCAAGTTGCTCTTCCGGTTGTTATGGAGTTCAAGGTTCCAATGTTTTCAACTTTGGAAGAGTATTTGGACGGGTAGAACCACCCTAAACGCTTAGTAAGTATTGTATATGGTTTTTATCTAAACCTAGATAGACAGTATCGTTATATATATATATATATATTATCTACGGTATATTTACCGTCAAATATGAATATTATCACTTATATCGGAATACCGGCTAATCGGATTATTTGTGAGACACGAAATATTATTCCTGTTGGTATAAGGTTAAATGAAACCGGATGTATCGGATTCACATATAACCATAAAAATAGAGTTTGTTTTAGTTTCTCTTATACCTAGAATAAACACGAAATTCAATTGATGGTACCTGAGAAGAATTAATTATTGGGTCTGAAAAATATATTTTTCTATCTAACATATTATAATTAGTTGATTATTATAATAATATTACACAAATTGCACTAGTTAAAAACGTGCATAAAACAAAAATCATATAGTTAGAAACGCCATTAAAAACTGTATTATGATATTATCGCCGAAATAATTAAACACGTATGTTAAGTTACAATAATAAAAAAAGGATATATTTTAATAACGGGTGCTATTTTTAACTCTATCTTAAGGCTATATAGTTTGAAATCAATTCCTAGGTATCTTGACGTTGCTCGTCAGTGATTGGTCTGTCAAATAGTATCATTGGAAAGGAAGAATGAATGTAAGTATACGTTTACTTTTCTAGAATTGATATTATAGACACATTATTATTAAACACATATTTAAAGAAATAAAATCATCCCATCAATAGTAAACAATTTATTATATGTTTCCAATTTTATACTATTTGACTGATAATCTAACTATTTGCCCGACCAATCACTGACGAGCAACGTCAAAGGTATTCACTGTTGATTTCAAACTATGACTGTAAATTAGAGTTAAAAAATAGCGATTACCAAAAAATACCATATTATTTTAGCAATACGTATTTAATTATTTCAGCGATAATATTATAATATAGTTTTTCACGGCGATTCTAACTATATGATTTTTGCTCTTTGCACGTTCTTAGCTAGTTGTATAATTTTGTGATAAAAACGATGTAATTATAATGTGTTAGATAAGAAAAAAAATAAAATAAAATTCTGACCCGCTAATTATTTCTTGTCTGGTTTTGTCAATTGAATTTAGTGTTTTTTCTAGGTATAAAAGAAACTTAAACAAAGTTTATTTCCATGATGTATACTATCGATGGGGCTATCGCTTTATATGTGTTTGGCAGCTAATCTTCATTCAAAAGAAGTAAAGGCATTTTAAAGTATACATAGTTCTGTGTATATAACGAATTGGCTATATCGGATAATTTTTCTACCCCCCAGGTGTTATTTTAATCGTATATATCGTATTACCCTATTATTTTTATATGTTTATTCCGAAGTAATCTTTATTAAAATCAACTGTCTGAGTAATCAATACTTTCTTCACAACGCGAACGATGTGTAAGAGTTAATTAATATGCAGAGAGATGCGCGATGCTATTAAGTAGGTACAAAATATGTTAGATTATTGTTTGAAAATACCGCTAAAAGAACAAATAAATGTACATTTGAAGAAGTTGACTCATGCTAATTAGGTACTTCAAAAGTTCAAAGAATGGAGAGCTGAAAACATCCCAATTAATTTAATTTTAATGTTTTCATACCGATTTTATTGCACGAATAAACACAATGCAGTGTATTATGAAATAAATGTTTTTTTGATATTTACTATCATATTTTTGTTCTAAACATTGAAAATGGTTGTATTGGATTTTATTGTAATTCTGATATTGATATTGATATATACTAAAAATGGAGCGTCAAAAATATTTAATAATTACCTACCATCTTATTCTTATGAAATTTGAAGAAATATATTAAATTAAAAACACAATAATTAAATCAATTACAGCTACGATGGATGAAACAACAAGGGGGATCCAGCGCTCAAGACCCCGTGCGGCGTGTGGTTTTAAAACTGATACCGACAGATCTGCAGCAATGCGTCAAGCGGACAGGGACGAATGGAAAGTCGGTTTTCCATAAGCATCTGGAACCTCATTAAAAGATTAGTAAATTATTCGAGTTTAAATACAAAAGATTAGATATATATTAATTTTATTGAAACACGTGTATTACAAAGTTAATTAAAATCGTGGTTATAATACGGGGTCGGGGGAATACGTGCTGAGTCGGGCCAGATTGCTGAATTTCCTGGGCCGGGCCGAAAAATTTGGTTTCATAATTATATCAGGCTAGCTGGCTGGCTAGGGGGGGGGGGAGTTGAGTTTGAACGATGTTCATATAAAGGCCGCCCCAAAGAGTTGTACCCCCAACTGTCTCAACATTGCGCCGGGCCTGTAATATATTTTAACATTATAGTTATGATAAATATGACTAATAATTCTCAAATCCTCATAAATGTGTGTTGCAAAGAGTTATTTTAACTAAATACATTGTGGTTATAGTAATCATAATATAATACTAAATTAATACTTTATATTAAACAGCTTCACTTCATTATGATAACTAGCATGTAGCCTGAGATAATTGTCTTGCACTCTCTATAATTTAAGTCTGGCTACGTTACTGAAATGTATAGCTATTTTAAATTCATAGACCGTATATATAATATTATAAAATACAATATTATGTTATGTTATAATATGACATAATATTATTTATATTGATATAAAATAAAGGAAGACTTCATTTAGATCTAACATTTTGCTGACTAAATAAAAGTCATGTGGCATAATATACATTGTATATTATATTCTCAAAATATAGGTGCCTATAAGGCCATTTTCTGTCCCTATCCTCTACTGAGAGACTGGAAGGGTCTTGGTGTGTCTAGAATATTTTGAAACAGTTTATGTTTTACTCATAAATGGTATTGTATGGTACGATAGTCTTGAAAAAACCGATTCAAAATTAATGAAAGGGTTCGAAAGTTATCGCAAATCTAAAAAAAATAGGAAAATTTGCCCAATACTGCTATGTCCCCACTACGAAGTAACTTTAAAGCATTCACTATATTTTCCCAGTACAACCACACAAACAGCTACGCTATATAATTAGTTGAGCGTGTTCATATACTTCCATAAATGTAGTAAATTAAGCTCAGAAAAATGTAGCAGTAGTCAATATAACTGACATCTTAAAGAAATGGACTTGGTGATAAAGGCTGGAGAGAGAAAATCAGTATAATGCATGATATCATATAATACGCATATAAAATTCAGTTTATGTGTTATTTAATGACAAATATCGTAACATTAATATTATGTTTGAAAGTTTTTAAAAGAGCCAACATTCTTTTTATTTGGTTTTTTATACGTTAATTCTAACAATATCAATACTGTTCTTCACAAACATATAGTTACTAGCTGTTTATTTTACTCTAAAAATGAGCTATTGATAACGGAAATTATAACGGATATAATTGGAAATTATATTTTCTATCTTTTTCAAATGTAATTTAAAGTGTGAACCACTATTTATTGTTTACTGCCGCTCTAGCTATATCATAGGTATATAGTATAATGCCACATTTTAAAACAATACAATGTACTGATATTTGCAACTTAATAATATAGCATTTAAATTCATCAATAAACAATTATCATTTAAAGGTTAATATACAATATATTATTCTATGACTAACTTTAACTTTATTTTCAATTATATTTAACCTGAACAAATATTAGAAGTTTTAAATACTCCCGCCCATAACAAAATACTACAAAAACAAGAGTTGAAACTTCTCGATTTATAACATGCTTTTATAAAAATGTTTTGATCTCTTTAAAAATTATGCGTAATAGATGTATTTCACATTTGTTTCAAACACTTTTTTTATATTTTTGGTTTAAAAAAAGCTTAATCCTTTGACTACGCGCTGTATATTATATATTATATAATTAAAAAAACCTAATTAACAAATTAATTCCATTTGATATACATTAATATGAGAAACCCGAATTATGGAAAAGAAAAACAATTTTTTATCACATAAAAATTGAAGAGATATGTGTACATAATATATATATATTGTTTTATAAAGCAGAGCAATATTTTATGCATTTTCAGGAGTTGAGTCAAGTCTAAGATGTTTCTGTAAGGCACCTTTTTCCCGTGGAAATGCATGCCAGGGTGCGCTCTGTGGAGGGAGGGTATTTATCGGACCCCCCCCCGTGGAAACCACACTTCCAATTGTCAAATTAGTCTGAAATTTGGTAGGCCAATTCTGCGTAAAGACTTGTCGTGCGAAAAAAACCCCAGTTTAGTTTATAATATACGGCTGATTGAATTTATATACATAACATGTTCTAATGGAGAAAACATGGAAGACATAATGAATAGATGAAAAATAAAAACAGTACTAAACACTGTATAGATATGGATTGGAAAACCACTTCAAATTTAAAATAAATGATTAAAAATATACTTATTTTAAATTTGAAGTGGTTTTCCAATCCATGGAAGACATAATTTTATTTATTTTAACATTTATATCAAGGACAACTATAATATTTAAAGTAGTCCTTGATTTAAATATATTTAATGAAATATCATCTTTTCAGTATCTTACCGTGAAGAAGAGGAAGGCCACTGTCAAGAAAGTCCTATTAACATTGAAGACAATGAAGATTATGAAGAGGATGATGTCTTCTTTGATGCAAATACAGACTAATTACAGTAAAGATATTTACTCAATATCTTGTCGAGACGTAAAGTTGATGGTGTCCCATTAACTATTTTTATGCTAAAACATCATACAGTTACTAGAAATTTTGACATTAATAAAACATCAAATGTTGCCTATCTTGGAGTAGAGGAAAATATAAAGTATGCTATTGATTCAAATATGTTTAAATATGTATTGCAAAATGCCTTTCTTAAATTAAAAATTACTATAGATGGCTTACCTTTATTTAAAAGTTCTAATGTTTGTCTCTGGCCAATTCTTATGATTGTTGAAGGCATATCTACTCCACTACCAATTGCTTTATACAGTGGTTTGGGTAAACCTAATTTATACTTTTTTTTTTAGAATTTGCAGACATTGCAGACATTATTGTTTATAAAGATTTCAATTTACATATGTTTTAAATAATTTTCAAGTAATAAATAGCGTTTAAATAATTTAAATATATCTTACTATACTGTTTTTATGCAACTGTACAAATAATATTAGGTCTATATTATGTACTTATTAAATAATAATACACTTATTTGCCATTCATGTTTGATTTGTTTTAGTGTTTACATTGTAATATGAAAATCTACTTTGTATGAAAAGTGTTTGCAAATAGATAAATCCATTTGACATTTTTTTAATAATAAACGGATAACATACAAGTTCCACATTAATAAAAACAATCTTTCATACGAATATTTTCAGATTGAATTCCCGCTTTTTCCGTCATGGAAACCTTCTGGCAGTCCGCTTTAGCGATAAGCGTCAAGTCTACCTACTAACATCCCAAGGTGAGGCGGCACTCACTAACAAACGTCGTACGCTTCGAAATGGCATTGTTGAAGAGTACCAAAAGCCGTCTATCATGGAAAAGTATGCCGAAAAGATGGGCGCTGTAGACGTTGCCGATGGCCTCTTTGCTTGGTACAAGGCCCCCAGGAAGGCGTATCACTGATACAAGAAACTCAGGATTTTCATGGTCCAAAGAATGCTGATCAATGCGTATCTTCTGTTCAGGTATGAACTTGGTCTCACTTTTGTGTATTTTCACAGTAGCATTTCACAAAGGAACGCTAACATAATATGCGGTATTAAATACATAATTTTAGAGAAAAATCTGTATATAATTTATATAAACTTTGTTATTTATATATTTTTCTTTCTATATGTATTATATAAACTATTTCTATCAAACGCTTCATAAAACAAAACATGTAAAATATTTTTTATAATAGATATATAATATGTAGATATATATATTATTCTAATTAAAAAATTAAAAAATGTTAATGCTAATTGATAAAAAATATATTTTTTATATGGATCAGGATTCATTTTGGTCAGCGAAGTCAGCGAAAACAAGGGTTTTTCACAAAAAAAGTCAGCGAAAACAGCATGTTTTCATAAAAAAGTCAACGGGAGAAAAATATTAACAACAACAAATTTTGTTGTTGCATAAACCAATATTAAACAGTAAAATTATTAGTATCATTATTTTTTAGGATCATATTCAGTTTTCGTTGTAAGTTATAATTATTTCAACATTCAGACTTTCGAGTAGTACAAAATCAGCAAATATCGACTGCAACTTTCTCAATCAATGAATTTGTCCAAGTTTGTCCACATGGTTGAGACTTTTCTAGAAACTCAATACTATAAACCATACCATGAACTATTCGACCATATATGTATCATTAGCATGTTTACAGTTGTAACTTATTAATACAATTCAATTAGTTTTATTAATGTAAATATTTTTATCTACCATACCATGAACTTTGACCATCTACATACATATGTATAATTAACATTATCATGTTTACAGTTGTAACTAAATATATTGTACATATGAATAATATAATCTTCTTATACTATAATAGGCACAATTCGTTGCATCTGGTTATTAAAATATTTATAGTCAGTGGAAGCTTCCAAAAAGTCAGCGGCTGGGTTTTTCCCAAAATGAACGCTGTCGATTATTAATTTACAGGACCATTTTTTTTAAATTACACAATATAATATATGCACATTTATAAATTTTAAATTTCTTTATAAATCAGTTCCAAACAATTCATCTCAATTTTTATGCGCTACATACTGGTTACTTGTTTCCACAGATGACAGATACCATAAGACTACAGTTTTCATAAATCGTATATAACCTGTCTTTACTCGAGTAAACATTTACTGTCCAATATAAATATTACATCATAGCTCTGTTTCCGTTCTCATTATTAATTGTTACCCTCTCTCTGAACAAATAGAAACATTCAAGTAGTATGAGTATATTAGCTCTGTTTTGTTTCCTCACTATTCTATCACCTTTTCATTTTTGAAACATTTCCATATACATGCGCAGCATCCTGGTTAGATATTATAAATACAACTTACAGCTCTGTATTATTTCTCACTTTTCTGGCCCATAAATTCGTATCCAGACTAGATATAAAATAATAGTTTTATTTTATTGTTTCGTCCCATTTTTACTCTCTTCTGTCATCCAGGCTGGTTATTCCGAGCATTTGAGGAGTCTTTCATCTCCAACATCCTGAGGAATTGAACCCTCAAATCCATACGCCTGATAACGTTCCGCCTACTGCACGCAACCAGCGACCAAGAAAGAGGTACAGACAATGTTGTGCTCGTGATCGTATACCGAAGCTCACACGGCTTATGTGTAGCGAGTGCCCAGATCAACCAGTCCTTTGTCTTGGTGCTTGCTGGAGAGAACACCATCGGCATCAAGCTCTTATGTAGTAGCGAGGTGCATTGCACGTTTTACAACTTTTTATGTATATTACTTTCAAATTATTTACACTTATATACCATTATTTTTATAAGAAATAAAATGTACATTTATTGACATTTGTTTGACTTATTACCTAATATTAATAATACCTAAATAACTGAATAAATAGATTAACTTATTATAAAATTAAATACCTAAAATAGTTTTTATGTTTTTTTCATAGATATTAATTGTTTAACTATACTAACATGTGTTATTAGTAGATTAATTTCTACGCTTTTTATCTTTCTGTTCCAGAAAAAAATCTATTACAATTTCTTTATGGTCTGTGATACAAATATTCTATCATTTATAGCATTTGAATATTTTGAAATAAACATAAAAGCTCAAAATGTTATGCGTTACAAAGTGAGTAAACAATGATTATCATAGTCCTAATTTATATTTATTGTTATACAAATGTTATATATGGAATATTTATTTTTATTACGGATTTACAAATTTTTATTACGGAATAATTATAACAAAAGTAGGTATGTTATGTATTTTGACAAAACAATAATTTTACATTATATAATTTATGCAAACTTCAAAGCAAGCAATTGCCAATTGCTTTATGAAATCAGTCTATTATTTTGCATTTTTTTATACAAAACATCGCCGAATTAGATACCTAGCAATAGGCCCTAATAATCACAAAATTATTGCATAATTGAATATACTAAATAGTAAATTGTTGTACATTATTTATTAAAAAGAGTTGCTGTTAGTTGTATTAGCTACTTATTATAATAGGAATGTATCCTGCCCACCACCCCTCGTCCAATTAGAACTCTACACTATATTACTCTCCCTCTCTCTCTCTGTGCCCTTCTGTGTGCTATATTCAAATAAAATGTTCTCTTCTGAATTGACAGGACCCAATTATTGCTATACACGCTATAATATATGTACTCACTAACTTTCCCACACGACTTCGGATTATAGACCATATGTAGTAGATATATATTAATTACAAATATATCGAAATATAGTATGTTACCGATTCAGAAATCTGACATATTTTTCAACTTAATATGTACGCACGCAAGAAGCAATATAAATTATCCGCTATATACAACTAGTCTGGCAATATTATAGCCTGATAACTAAGCCGTATAATTTACGCACGCGCTGCAACAGCAAAAAACGAGAATTTTCAGAGAAAAGTACGTAGGCATGCAATTTCTAAGATTTTTCATAGTCGGTTCTAGCAAAAAACTTTTGAATCTCTCCACACCTTGAATCTCTCTATGTTTCTTAATTATTGATCTACATGTTTATGCATTTTAAGCTGCAAGCATTATGACAATTAAATTTTGGCGCCATATTTATATAAATGTCTTTAATGATTGTGCTACGTATTATCAATATCATTTTATCTTTTTTCGTTTGAGGAGCTTGCTTCTTGGTTTTTATTTTTGCAATGCTGCTCTTTTGTTTCGATAAAAATCGGAAACGCTTTTCATCGAAATTGACCCTTTATAAAAAGTATCTAGAAACCTTTTCAAAAGACCAACTTAGGTGCATGTTATGTCTAAGCGCGTGGCGATTACGCTGATACCAAAACTAATTTGTAAAGCATTCGTGTCTGATTTATTAACTGTATGTCAAAGATAGGTCTAATTTCCAAATAATAGCATTAATGACTAGTGCTGCTAGCATCTCTCGAGCTAATCGCTGACGCTCTTGTTCTTGGCTTGGTCTATTCTCCTTAGCATTAATGACTAGAGCTGCTAGTATCTCTCGAGCTAATCGCTGACGTTCTTGTTCTTGGCTTGGTCCATTCTCCTTAGCATTAATGCTAGAGCTGCTAACATCTCTCAAGATAATTGCTGACGCTCTTGTTCTTGGCTTGGCAATGTTCTTTTCTCTTTAACATTATTGACTAAAACTGTAGTTTCTCTCATGTTATTTGCTGTCGCTCTTGTTCTTGAGTTGTTCCATATACTAAAAAAATTGGAAGTCCAATAGTAATAATAATGTCAATACCGTAGAGTAATGAATATATACACAGAGTGTTCACTCTTATCGATTTTATATACATCGCGCTGTAAATTGTCGTATATAAGAAATCATTTTATTTAAATAAATTTGATGTAAATGGCTAGAGAAAAAATAGTATTAAATATTTTGATTAAATTAATTTTAAGAATAAATATATATATTCATACATTTTAACATAAGTAAGTTGTCTATAATAAATAATTTATTGCCTGATTATCTCATACTGTTTTACTAAATACACGATTTAATTGCTCTCAGTTTTTAAAACAAAATTTTCCATAAGCTTTTAATATGTAAATAGTAGTATCAAACAGCATGCAACATTTAAAAGAGTGAACATTCTTTGTATAATTACTCTATGGTAAATACCATAAAAACTTATCAATATGTATATATAATTAAAACAAATATCTATAGTAAATACAATAAATGGTTATTTGAAAATTAGTAACAGTAAATAAGTATTTATTGTAAAACGATTTGAGGTATAAATGTAATAAAAAATATTTTTCACACAATAAGGTACTTTATTGAATTGGTTGTATATTCGATCTTTTAATTTATACTTGGCGTTACTTTACTACTACATATCTAAGCAACATTTATTTAAATATATTTATTTTATATTGTCATTTTTTTACGAGATGAATTACTTTATTGTTTCTAAGCGTGTATTTTATCAATTTTTATTTATATAACATGTCCAATAGCAATATGAAAATGTACAATTATGTGCATGTTGTATATTTACCTCTGAAATCGTTTATTATTTACACTAATTTCTTTTCAAAATTAGAATACTAAAACAATTTTCAATATATACAGTACTATGTTTTTCTATTCCTATATTTAGAGGAGAACAGGATGTATTATATGAATGTGTTTCTTAAATGTATGAGAAAAAATATATTTGAAAAATAAACCATAGCCAATTGAATGAGTTTGTATTTTTGATAAGTATTATTAAGGCTATGTTATCTCTTTAGATAACACAGAGATATTGCTATCGAGATTCAAACCCGCGGAGCAATCGTCTACAAGCCCTGATTGCCGGCCCCATGGTTTGGATGGGAGCATTGCTGCAAGGGCTGTTGATGGGATCAAAGGACACTATTTTTCTATATCTGCTTGCACTTCGACAAGTTATGACATGCCACATAAACATCACTCGTAGATCTGCAGAAAGTTTTCAAAATAAAACGGGTTGAAGTGTATCATGAGTCTAGCTATATGACCAAAAAATATGACATTTTGGTGAGTTTATTTATTTTGGGTGCCTGTTTATATTATTGAAAAAATTAAATGTGCTTTTTTATCACAATAATTATGATTAATCTAATACAACAACTAAAAAAGTGTTCAATATAAAGGAAATAATTTCATAATGCACGTACTGAAAAACTATTGGAAACTGTTTTATAAACAACTGATGTTTATATATATGTTTTTGCCAAGATTAAATAGTTTAAGTCATTAAAAAAGTATAATGACACCACAATAATATGTTTCGAAATTTACAAAAAATATCTTTTATATATTTATATATATGTATATAATTTGTAAATGTAAAAATATATAAGCATTTGTCTAATTTAGTATGAGACAATGAGTAGTTTGAGTTTACCTCAAGAGTATGAATGAGGTAAAAGTGCATGTTTAAATTAGGAAAAATACCATTAAAAAAATAAAAAGCCCCCATCATATTTAAAAAAGCTGGATCCACCCCTGATTTTAACAGAAAGAGTGTAAAATTTCCAATCAATGACAATATCAAATAATGTAGCATCCTCTTTAATTTTTAAATAGAAAAAAGTATTACAAGAAAGCTTATCATGTGCGAAAGAACATTACAATGAACGAAATCAAAAGCGTATTGAAACAACTAAGGTTGTTAAAAAAACAACTAACACAAAATGTTACACCTTTTGTGGCGGAGTTAGACCTTTGTGGCGGAGTTACACCTTTGTGGCGGAGTTACACCTTTGTGGCGGAGTTACACCTTTTGTGGCTGCGTTACACCTTTGTGACGGAGTTACACCTTTGTGGCGGAGTTACACCTTTGTGGCGGAGTTACACCTTTGTGACGGAGTTACACCTTTTGTGGCGGAGTTACACCTTTGTGGCGGAGTTACCTTTTGTGGCGGAGTTACACCTTTTGTGGCGGAGTTACACCTTTTGTGGCGGAGTTACACCTTTGTGGCGGAGTTACATCTTTGTGGCGGAGTTACACCTTTTGTGGCGGAGTTACACCTTTGTGGTGGAGTTATACCTTTGTGGTGGAGTTACACCTTTGTGGCGGAGTACGAGATAAATATATTCTACTGTGGCAGGGTTACAAGGGGTGATCAATATCAAATATTCTAATAAGAGAAAGATAAGGCTGTGCAGTAATCAATATTAAATGAGCGGGTTATTATGTGTGACCATTAATCAGCGAAACATCGCTTTTCTTGGTTTGTATAGTATAGTTTGTAAATAAAACTAGTAAATAAAAGTTGAAATAAATATTTACACTGCACAGCAACTTTTCGGACACCCTATATAAACTCTCATTTTATATAAGCAACATGCTATGCACAATTTGGTCAGAGAAGAAACTCATAAATTCATGCGAAAATTGATTTGTAAGATATATACCGATTTATACATAAAAATTAAAAAATTGCTTATTATTTTTATTATTATTAGTATTATATAACTTATTTACCAAAAGAGTCTTACCAATAATACAAACTATATAAAACAAATAACCAAATCAGTAAATCCCAACAGGCAAACTATAATAAAGCATAATTGGTAAGCAGGTTATAAATTATTGCTGAGCTTATCTTTTTGCAAATTTTGATTTCTATGAAAGATGAATATTTATACTTTTAATGAGATTATTTATGCAGTGCACTTTTCGTACAATATTTTTTAGTTTAAATATAGAACAATTCAATTGGAATTTTTATATAAATAATATGTAAATAAATGTTAATATCTATTAATAAGTGCTGTTATGTATATTATATGATGCATTTGACAATTTATTGCAAAATGTACCACTGTGTTTTTACGTATATGTAATATTATAGAGATATTTGAAAACTGGGTTTATTTCATAATATATTTAAGAATTTAAACCTTGTATTTTATGTTATGGATGATGATAATGAATATTTTTTAACAAAGGGTTGCTACAAATTCACTTTTAAACGCATTCATTTGTTTGTAAGATTTAGCATGATTGAGAAATGCGAAATATTTGAGAAAATGATTTTCGAAGAAAACAGATTTCAGAATAAATTTTTGTCTTTAATTATACTCTTTGTAAACTATTATGTCATTTCCGGATTTTCATGACATGATGTCATTGTTTTTAAAACTTTGTAATGCGCGTATTATTGTGCAGATTATGAAATATAATATACCTTACTCCTTATTTACATCTTACTTTCCACAGATTGGAACGTCCAAAATGCAACTGAAGGTTTGCATTTCCAGAAATTTTTTAGAAGAAAAAGAATCATTACTAATAGACAAAGTTCAGTGTGACCATTATGGTCAAATTGTAAAAGTACAAAATAGACAAGGAGGTGGATTATTTCTCTGCGAGGTGGAAGTTTTTGGAATTGGTGAGAAAATTATATATGTTGCATTGCTATAAAAAGAGTTTAATTCAGTTTTTAGCAGTCCCTAATGAAATTTACCTGATGTTTTGTTCTTCTGTTCAATTTACACATTATTTTATATACATTACATATATGTAAATTGAACTGATTAACCAAGGTGAATATACACTGATATAAATTAAAAGAATTACTTTTTGCATAAGTTTTTAGTGTCATCGTAATAAATGTATATTGAACACAAACAGAATAAATATTAAATTTTCAAATTAAAATTCTAATTTCATTGAAATTGGACGAATGAACTAAATAAAATAAAACTCAGAATATAACTGAAACCTCGAAAATCGAATATAAATATACGAAGTATTTTAATTAAATCAGAATTGTCTCTGACTAAGATCTGTCAATGCGGTCAAATGAGAAATGTATTATTATAAAACTAAATAACTGAGTGAAGAAATATTACTCTTTATCAAAATGCATGATGATACTAAATGCTTTTTTCAGATGACCCAGTGAGGAGTCTGCTTGACGGCAAGTCAGAAGAAATTAAATTAAGATTCACGGGACCGGTACAACAGCCCAACAGGGAGACTAATCTGCTAAAATTTGACCCTTGAAAAGGCTCTGTTCTCTATCGCTGGAGAAAGTTGATCATGGGTGTGGAGAGTAACATCCGAACGCACATACTAAGTAGGCCCATGACACTTTACAACTCTCACATTGAAACCAATTGCACGAGGAAGTTTTTCATTTTTCGAATTTTCTATAGCAGTGAGAGAGCGTTTCAGTGCAGCCTATAGGCAGGAGATTGCTCTTTCCGTCATATTTAAAAAAAGGAAAATCGAACTGGAAGCTTCCGATGGATGTGACATTCCGCCATCTCCGGTGCGTTACCATTCGCCCGAGCATTGCCATAAATTATTGTAAATTGTTCCGGAATCAATGTAGATATCTCCATAAGAAATATCATGAAACTGTCCTTGTTCATGCCACCTCTCACGAACATCCAGTGCACAAGGCCCTATGTTGGACTAGCAGTCGTATTCCATGTGCCTGAACGCCCCAATCATATTGCCAACGCTTTGTCTTTTGATACCGAGCTCATTTCCATCGTGGATCCAGTCTATGTTTCCCTCGAATGCGGCTATAATTCGCTGCCGATCTATTTCATTCATTTTATTTTATACCACGCGGCATAATGACTAACTTTATTTCTCGTTGACTAAATCAAATGTTTGCTGCGATTTATTCATTTATATATCGCCACTATTCGACTAACTCTATTTCCCTTTAGTCTGCATTTCAGATTGAGTTGAGTTCATATATGAACAAGATGCTAACTAAATCAATTTCATAGCATAGATAGATAACAGTAGTATTCACTGACTAATTCAATCTCACTTATGACCAACTCAAATGTGAAAACGTATAGTGGAAATTTCATTTCATGAATTATGAAATAAATATTTAGAAACAATCTAATAATTATTAATATACAAAGTGTGTATTATATTTAAAGTAAATAATTACCAAAAAAATTCAGCATGATTTTGTATAATTCCAATTGAAATAAACGAAATATTTGTGTAATGTAACAGTTATATTTAGTACCTAGTTAAATAATTGTATGAAAAAGTTACTTAAACACTATTTATGAAATGAATTGCCGCTATTAACATAAACAATGTCTACTATTGAATTGAGATACCGCTTATATAGTTGATTTGTTGTTATAAAAACATTTTTATTAACGTAAATTATTAACAAAACATAATAAATTAAATAAATATGATAACAATAACCGTCTGTACATTTATATATTTTATTATTGAATTTGATCTAATTGATTCCGTTATGATCATGCCAATTTTAAGTCCTATTTTATCTCATTATATTAATTGTTCCTAGTATAGACATGGAAAGACTGAATTGTATTACATTCTTATATAGGGACATAAATTACTTTTCATTATAATATTTCAAAAAATTATGAATCTCAAATAAAGAGTTAAAAATATAAATATAAATGATAAATATATCAGAATAAGAATAGAGTAAAACCACGTAAAATAATTTTATTATTGAACCTGTTTGTAAAAATTGTTTCCTGTAATTTCGGTAAAAATAATGTGATCGAATTGATTATATTTGCTTTGCTTATTTATTATTTATGGTATGAAAGGGCACATTTCTAATAAACTGTAAAGATAATTGAATTTTATATTAAAGATTTTAAATGTTTAACCTTGACATTATAAAAATTATCTGCCTCACATTTAAAAGAAAGATTTTTGATATTACATGGGACATCATTTCAAATTGCATTACGTGTGACTATGTAGAACAATTGCCTATTTTAAAATTCTAATTTCTAGGAAATGTTTTATTGTAACATATTTACAATGTATGTATAGATGATTATATCTAATAAATTAATTTTACAGTCGAAGGAGAATCTCACCCCTGACGAACAAATAATTCTATCCGATAGGATAACTAACAGGCCCGGAGTGGCACAACAGAGTTACCATGAGGACACAACCGTGGCTATGAGTGTGGCTTGGGCTAAAGCCATTAAACAGGTACTCTTTGAAAATGTGAGTACAATATTTAAAAGCATGATAGTTTCATTGAGCACTATCTTCCATAACATACATTTTCCCAAAATTTTTAGTTAAATAATTTTAATTAACTTTAATCTCATATATTATACCTGATATCTAGACCTATGGCAATAAGTCGTTAGCTAGTAAAGCTAAGCGAACTATGTAGTAGGTAATCTAGACCTATGGCAATAGGTCGTTAGCTAGTAAAG
>JAYRBW010082827.1:0-16409 GCA_036023295.1 Invenusta paracnida
TACGTAATTTGATTGCCTTTCTGTATATAAGTATTTTATTGTTGCCCTTTTAATATATTTGTCCATGATTATGATGCCAGTAGCATCGAAAGCTCGGACCTTCTATTAAAAATATATTTATTTTAAATTTAAGTGGTTTTTTCAATCTTTATTTTTTAGGTTTATTTATTTTATTTTAGGTTAGGTTTTTCATTAAGCATAATAATATACCTATAGGTATGTTTTTGAGTATAAATACTTCTTTTCTGTTCTGATAAACCTGTTTCATAATCCACTCTTCTTCGTCGATTCCACTATATAATCTAGTCAACAAAAGTATATTAGGTAGTTTATAAACGTTTTAGGTGTGAGAGATTGATTATGGAAATTATCTAATCATTGATGATATATATATAGAAGTGTCATATCATAATAATACTTTTAAAAGTTTTCATATAATTAATAAAATTGAACCAAACTTGCAAATTTTATGTATAATTTGGATATATGTAAACTATGGATATTACAATTAATGAAGAAATACAGTATTTGATTCATAAGAATTCATTACAAATTACTAAATAAAACACTGCAGATTTATAACACGTTGACGTAAACTCTAGTCGTACGATTTAACACCAATTCAATCAGAATATAATGAAAAATATTCTAACTTATTGTTGATATATATTATTATTATATTGAAAGTTTTATTTAGTTTCACTTCCTTTATCTTAAGAAAGTATTGAAATATTATAACATATAATACATGTTTTTGGAAAGACAATAAAAATCTCTTGTTAGTGAGCTAAAACTTATAAAAGAATTTAGTATTTATAAAACTGTCGTGCTTCCTTTTTTCTTATCAATTTACATGTAATAGGTAAAACAGTATGATTTTGTCTGAGCCTCAATGTTTTAAGAATATTCTGTAAGCTATAAAATTTGATAATTAAAAATATAATAGTTCCTGATATATATAACGATTCTAAAATACAGTTTTCACATTGAAAATGTTTACATCTCTCAATTCTAACTTCTTTTTAGATAAGAACTTTTATTTACAAAAACTGAAACAACATTTTGAATGGCACGTTCTCTGTCACATTCTTCGTAACAATTTGAAATATGCGTACTTGATTTTTATTAATTCAATATAATCTTATACAGACGGTAAAGAAACTGCATTTGGTTAGTTATATAATGGGAAAAGATTAAAAAGAATAAAAAATTCGGAAAAAAGGTTGATAATATATATTTTTCGGTCAGTGAACCATCTTGTTGGTATGTGTCATAATAAGTTCTCTAGACATTCTTTAAGATGAAAAATCGTCTTTTCTGTGATATATATTTTAGGAAATAATACCAAATGACCCCAGTATGCATACAGAATACCAGATAGTCGCATTATACCATTACATAGAGTTCTGAAGTTATGTATATACAGTTGCTTACATCATTAATCAAAAAGCAAATCAGTTTAGATACTTTTATTACAGTTTGAAGTTTATGATTGTGCTTGATAGTGTTTCACTAATTTATATGTCAATCAATTCAATATTTTCTTCGGACTATGTTACATTATCTAAATTGAAATTCCAATCATTCGCAAAATGTTATGGTATTAGTATACTTAAAATTCTGATAAGAGTTCGTTGTTAAATAGTTTAAAGTTAGTCTAATATTGGAAGTTATAAGTAAATTGTCGAAAATCGGAATACAAATTAAAAAATTTAAAATAAAGATTTAAAATCGAACAATAAATATCTCAAAAGACATTTATATTTTAATACGCCTAGTAACATTGCGCCATGGAAATCGAATTATTTTAGTGTTAACTTTTTTAACATGCGGTAGCCGAAAAAATAATAAAGTCTGATATAAAACTTATTTCTTATATACGTTGGTAAATATCCATGTCTTTTGCAAAATTTATCTAGAATTGATAAAAAATGATCGGATAAAGAACTAAATAAATGAACAACTAGCGGATGAATAAATGACACCAACGGAAATATACGAACATTCACAGGAAATTCTAAGATGCCGCTGCATGACAACAGATAAACACCGGATGCAAACGAAAGTCAAACGAATGTCGAAAGTCAAACTGATAAAACGGATGTTTACCAGTCACGTGACGGACTTAAAACGGACAATAATTAACCGTGGCGATTTCATTGGAGCTCTTCAATCTTCACACACCGTTATTATAGTCAACTTGTTGGCATGATCCGTTTTTATGCAGGCTAGATGTATTTGTTAAATGTCCGTTTCACAACCTATCTTGTCAGTTACATATTCGTTTATATCTCTTTATATTCATTATATATTCATTATTTTACCCCCTGATATCCGCCATTCCTTGCAAGTTTTAAGTGCGCTCTATAATCGAAAAAGTGTTTCACCCGTTTCATGCCAGGTATAGTTGTAAGGTCGCGGCGGTCATCAATACACATCAAAGGATTTGTAGCGTACAGTGTCCTGACGATAAAAGTATGAGGTCCAAACAAAACGCATATACATACATACCGATATCCACCGTACTCAGTATGTTGGTATGGGTCCGTTCAAATTTTTGAACATGCGTAAAAACTGCGCGAACGGATTAAACGATCATCACCGAACATCACCGGACGTGAACTGACAAGGAACGACGTTTCCGTGCTTTAAAATAATATTAAACGGATATCAACGACTGGAGCTTAAATGGTATAAGTACTTGAAATCTTTGCAAAGAGTTCATTTTTAAATAGTATCAAATTGGAATTTAATATGAGTTGTCGAAAACTGGAGTGCACATGCTCACAAACTCCCACAAGAAAAATATCACAATTTAAGAGAAATATTAAAATAAAAATCTTTAAACACCCAACTGAAGTTTTAATACACTCAAAATAATTATGGTTGTAGAATGGGATACGTAAGGTTGAGTTAGACGTGTAAATGTAAAGCTCGACATGTAAAGGTTTAACTCGACATCTACCTTTGTATGACGAGCTCAACCTTTCGCTTACTGCAGCCGAAAGAGGTAAGTAAAGAATGAGCTCTACCTTTACTTATTGAGCTCTACCTTTTTATGTCGAGCTCTACTTTTACACGTCGAGCTCTACCTAAACTTGTTGAGCTCTATACCTTTACTTATTGAGCTCTACCTTTACACATCGAGCTCTACCTTTACATTTTAAGCTCTAAATTTACACGTCTAGCTCAACCTTTCGCTTACTTATCCAATAACGCCACAGAAATTGAATTATTTTAGTTTAAAGATTTTTAGAATGATAATTTTACAGATACGTAATAGTAGAATTTTATGCTCGTACTGTTGCATTTTTGAGAAAACAGTTTTTTATTCTGCATTAGTCATAAGGTACATTAGAGGACGGTAAACAATAAATTTATTACGGTGCAAATACTCGTAGACAAGTGTATAATCTTGACGGCCATTATGGAATTGTTATGGCATATATTCAATAATAATTCCTTTTGTATAAACATATATATAAATGCGTCTATATTTGTTACATATAAAGTAATACAATAATATATATTTTATATAAATAGTACTAAACTAAAAAGGTTATTAATTGTATTCTGCAAAATATAATAATAAAATTCTTGGAAAAATATAATATTGCAACTAAAAATTAAACATTTGTGAATTCGTATATTACTAACGTATGTATATTACAAGTAGTACTTGGCTCTCCTTGTACTGTTAGTCATTAATTTATGACAGTAGCATGAAATATCAAATATATAATTTTTACTTCTATAATAAAGGATCATTTATATAATTAGATGAACAATATATTATTGGTAAATAGATATATATATACAGCTTAGTTATACAGCAAATTATATAATCAAATGTTAAATAGGGACTTGATGAAACAAAGTTTTAATGTAATTCTTTATCTAACTAATTTATATAAGGCTAAATCTGTTTACTGTTCAGTAAAATGTAATGTATACTATTTTACATCGTTTTACTGTAATGAATATGTATAATATGTATTACTTTATTGTTTTACTAAGCTTACAGTATAGCGATAACGATGACTAAATAATCTCAAATGGTGAATTGTACAAACTGCATCCCACAAGAGTAATGAAAAGGAATACATTCAAGTATATAAATGATGCGAAATTTGTACTGTTAACAATTAATACAATTTATAACTTAATTACTATAAGCGTGTACAATACCAAACGTCAAATGTTCAGTGTGCCTCCAGCTAAGGTGGCAATACTAATATGTATACTTAAACCAGATACAAAAATCACATTCTTTAAATATAAAGAGAACGTTTTAAATTATATAACTGAAGTTCATACATAGTTAAGTAAATAAAACTATATTGTATGTTGTTGTAAGCAGCAAAATTTGATAACTTTATAGAGTAGTAATTAAGTGAACAGGTCATATGTTACGCATTATACTTTAGGACATATTAGCCACTGTTGACGCTGATGAATGTTCAAAGTATTTGATTTATAGGTGTCTAATTGTTTTATAATAAAAACTTACGGTGATACCCATTGGCAAAGAAGAGGCTGAAAGTTAAAATGGCGCCACTCCGATTTATAGTTGCACTTTGTGTGATCTCCGGAAAACTACATTATACAATAGATATATTTATATATTTGCAATATTATGAATGCTGTGTGGAGGTTAATAAATCGGTCGCTGAATTGTGGCGGACTATAGTAAAAATATTGTACCAAATATATAATGCAGTTAGTAAAGGAAGTAATTCAATTATGAAGCTTTCACATACTTAAATTAGTAAAATTAGAATATATTAGTAATCAACTTGCGACTTTCCTGCGGCATAATATGTGAATTAACTATTTTTACTGCATTTAAAAAGCTATTTCCATCAATGCACAAATTGAGATTAATGGTGTTAATTAAAATTAAAATATATATAGCATTGATAAACAATTTATTTTATAAATAATAGCTCATATTAAGTTTCTTAAAAAAACGATTATTGTTTATTAGTTTAATAATTTTAAACTTCTTTATAATCTTTATTATCTATAGCTATATATTTTAATAATAAGTAAATATAAGGCGATTATTATTTTTTTAAGTTAAATACAAACTATGAAATAAATTTACCGTTATATTTTAACTTTCCGTCTATATTTATACTAAAATTGTTTGAAATGTACATAAAATTGTATATATGTAACTATGACGTTTTTTATAATATATAGTAAAGTATATGTGACTATATAAAGTTAAAAAATGTTTTGAAATAATATTGTATTATAAGTAAAAGGAGCTACGCGTCATTACTTTAGTGTAGAAAAGTGATCTGTTTTAATTGACAAATGTACTAAAAAATGTACTCAGATAAAAAGATTTTAAGCGAAATATTGCGAAATACAATGATTGTACTATTTTCAAATTTCATATTAAAAATGTCCATGTAATACGAAATGAGCAAGAAATACTTGTATGACTTATATTTAAAACGTATCAGGAAAGGCGTTCATCCCATTTACCCTTCATTATGTGAAAAAGTTGATTAACGAAAATATGAGACTTATTGCATAACGCCTTTAAGTCTCACCTATATGAATACTGTGAACAAGTAATTTTCAAAATTGGAATTGGATTAAAAAATTATGAAGGTTTTCTTTCGATGAAACGAAACAAAACCCACAATTCATAAAAATCTAAAACTAGTTGTAATATTTACAAACTATAACGTTAATAAATTGCAAATAAATAACATATTACATTTTTTATTGTCAATCGTTCGCTGTTAAGGATAATATAATAAATTTTGATTAACAGGTATCTGCTGTTATTATCCGTCAATATACACATAAAAATCCAAGTCTGATCGAATTTACAGCAAGGAATATTGTTGATTACTGGTCGCAATAAAAAATCATTTATAAAAACAACAATCCTAATTTCTAAAACCATGGCATTTGTAAATATCCATGTATACCAAATTGTAGACAAGATTCAAATGTAATAGAAAAGCGGGATTTTGCAGTCTATAAATCATCGACTCACGACATTCTCTTCAATAGTAACGTGTCCTCCACTTTGGGTTTGCACCCTCCTGTTTATTCAGAAGTAATTTATAAAAACCCATGTAGGTGCAATGCATGTAATCTTAGTAAGGTGGGAATCGATGATATTTTGTAAATGTTGATAATGATAGTACGCAATGTGTGGTTACTCATCCCTCATCCCTCGTCGCCTTCCCGCTATGCTTGATTGCGTGGGCTGCAAATAGGAATTCGTGTCATAATATATCGTCACTGTAATAGGTATATTTAACTATAATACTGCAGTACACACACGGCACATAATATATTGGCGGCATATGTACTTACTGAAGTATTACATAAACCATGTCTTAAAAATAAAACAGTTACGCAGACGAAGTTATAGTGTGTTAATAAATGTAGGTATGAATTGAAGTTATATGTACCTATATATAGGTATATGTATTACCAAAGTGTCCTTGTAAGACATAAACAGTCTTCGAGGCCGTCTATTCCCTATATACGGTGTATCAGGGATGCTGGTTCTTCTGATCCCAATAAAATTCCACGGATATACAGAAATAGACCTCAATAACAATTATACACCCACGCGCACATACATATATTGGACAGAGCAGTGATCATAAAAGTGAAATAATTTAACATTTTCGCAGATATTTATACATAATAATATGTCAATAATCGGTTTTAAATTTATGAAATGTGACCTTAACTTTTCCACGCGCAATTAATATGTACCTATGTATATTTAATAAAAAACCGAGAGACTTTTTCTGTAAATCATAAAATAATTTAGCCTGACCTTAAATCTAAATTGACTCATGAATAAAAATGTAAATGAAACATAAATTCGTCAGCTCTTTTGGAGACAAGTATATCTAAATTTGAGAATATATTTACTATTAAATATATACTCTTAAAGATATACAGGGTGTTTCCCTTGATCCCGCCGCTAATTATATCCAAAGATGAGTAAAATTGATAGAGGTCTCTGGATTTGACAGAGGTTCTAAAAATAGGGTTAAAATTATCAACATTTCCAAGTTGAGGAAATCGATGTTTTCGAATTTGAAAAAGTTGCTCCCCTCTTTGATCGAGGCATTGGCTTTGGTCTCACGTTTCTGAGTTATTCATTGTGGTGACAAATTGAAACCCTAGTTAGTTCCTTTTTCCGATTCCAGTGCTCCTCTAAAATGGGGAAATGGCTATAGCTTTTAAAGGAGGTGGAAATTATTGGGAAAAGGTTGGAAGCCGTTGTTTTATAATTGAGTTTAGTTTGTGTCTTGAAAATTTCATTGAAATCGGGTGGATATTGAGTCGAGATATTTTAGGCATCATTTAGGCCTGTCTCGTCAAACTGTATTTTTTTAACTCTGCAAAACTGAATCCTAACTTTCAAAATAAATGAATCGTCTCAAACTCTTTACAGGCCAAAAGAGGAAGTTAAAATAAAATCTAGATAATTTATACATATATTTTTATTTAACTATTATTTTTATCAAAGAAACGGATTTTAATTAATTTATGTTCATCATAGAATACATATCAAGTGAAAGACCCTGTACAATAGTATTGACTTATCTGTAATGCTTACTAAATATTGCACAGGTAATTTGTTATAAATTATGCGTCATTTGATTTCTTTCTATAAATGTTCCAAGAATAAGAAGAGGCTACACTCCCCCCTGCCCCGCCCCGCCCCATATCAACCTACTTTCAATCCCGTATTGTGTATCTGAATGTAGTTTCCATCGCTGGAGCATTCTTCGATCGAGACAGTCCCCTTGAAGGACTTATCAAACTGTATCTTTGCTGTCAGTGACTGGGCTGATTTTGAGCTCCCGTGATCTGCTCAAAAGGGAAAGAATAGGCCATATTATTCTCAAATATAATGCAGTATTTTTTAAATATAAATGCAATATTTTCAGCAAAATGTATTTCATAATTTAGATATGATTATTTCTGAATTCTTGAGAATTTGAATTGGTAAATTAACTTATTTCAGATGTGGTAGATTTAGCCATTCATTAATATCGTTAACAAATATTTTATATATACATATGTATGGTTTCTTATATAAATAACACTGTCATTTCCGACTTTTTGTTACATTTTAAGTAGATATATTTGATTGTTATATTTTTAACATTTAATTAGTTAAAATGATTATACAATCGAAGTCAGTACTATACGATAGAATTCAGTAAATTCAGCGTTTAAAAAATATAGAAGAAGTATATTATGAACAAATAAAAAATTAGATATATTTTATCAAACAAATTGGTTTAACGCTTGACAATAATGGTACTATCACTAAATAATAAATAAGAATATATGTTTTAGCAGAATGAATTATATCATCATAAGGCACTTCATAAAAATACAAAACTCACAAGAATTCTTACGATTCCTATAAATCGATCTTCAGATTACAAGTATAATTAAATTCAAAAATATGTAGTTCTAAAACATTAGGCGTTTTATTAGCGCACATTTTAATCTATATAAAGACGCTTTTTATTTACGATGACTTAAGGGTTACCTTCGGAGGAATCTCTGTGGGGCGGTTGTTGTTGGTAATTGGGCTGAGTTCTTGGTGGGGCCCTGGATCCACCACTTTGTGGTCTGAAAATAAGGTGTATAAATTCGGATTAAGTTAAGATTGTCTCAAGTATAAGTTGTATCGTAAACATTCTCACAATTCATTAAATAACTACCTTGACAACTGATTTACAGAGTTCAAAGAGAAAACTATCCTATCTATAGAAAATTCTTAAAATAACTGGAAATTGCATTAGCTTAAAAAATAGATGCATAAACGAAAATGTTTGCAAATTTACAAAATTATCGGGAATTAATTATTACTTAGCTTAAAATTTGAAAGATAAGGACAGGAAAAAACATTACACTTATGTTGGAAACGAATTATATAATATTTTGCGATTCACTTTTTATATCGGTCGTAATCAGCTACGTATCGACTCTATTGATCATAGGTTACACTAAGCATATTTCGTAAAAGTGAAGAGAGAACAGTGTGTGTAACATATTTCTGAGTTGACTTTATTTCCTGGAAAGCCTGGACGATTACTCACCTCTCCGATCTTTCCGAACGTTCGGGTCGCTCCTCCGTCTCCAACAACTTCCTGTAAGCAGCGATCTCCGTTTCCAGATTAAGCTTGATGTCTGTGATCTTCTTGAGCTCGCTGAGCAGCTGCTGGGCCTGGCGCTCGGCTGAGTCCAGCTCCCGAGACACGCGGTCGTACTCCTCACTCATCCGCCGGCGTTCGTCGTCTGTGAGGTTCTTGAAGTCACTCATCTCATTCTCGAGCTGCGTGTACTGGACATCCCGAGAACCGACCAAAAGGAATGTATTTTACTGATTGTAAAATTCGCGTCTTATTTTTGTAAAATTATACTAGTCAAGTTATTAGATTTGTAAATGACATTTAAGTAGGATTAAACGTTTGTCTAAAATATATTTTGACGTGAATTCTCATTGATATTCAAGAAATTATAAGGTGCAAAAGTTGTGTAAATAGAAGAACATAACAGACTAGAGATAGGAAGGAAAAAGAATCTTGAACAAATAAGCTATCTGTGCTGAAATATAATATGTAAAGGATTGGTCGCAAGTTGCCCTATAGTTGCCAACGTGGGTTATTCACGTGTTTATTTAAGTGTAATAAATTATTTAAGTTTGAAGAAATTAATATTATCTATATTAAATTATTATTTGATAAATCAGAAAAACATATAAATCGCATTTAATTTTCAAACGTCTTCAGTATTCAATAATAAACACACAGAACATTATTTGTTTATTACTCTTTCATAAAGGTGGTCAAAACATCAAAGGTGTGATGATAATATTATAGTATGTCCATTAAGAAACAACGGATTGTGTTGTGTGTTTAGTACTTTTATTCTGGGTATGGTTAACAATTTTATGTCTAAGCTTCTTTAGGTTTGCATTACAAAGAAGTAATTTATATTCTTGCATTCATACTTATAAAATGATTTTTAGTTGTTTAATTTTCACAAGCATAGATATGTTATAGTTAATTTAAAATTGCAGGATTTTCTTGCATTAAATTGTAAAAACCTAACTTCAATGAACTTTTTTTGCTATGGTTATAGTTGTGTTTAAAAAAAGAATTTGTATAATTGCCAAACAATTTACGTAAATTATCATTTAACACTGTTATAATTTAATACGGAGATGGGCAAGTTAGTTGCATCAAAATATATATGCTGTATAGATAAAATAATTAGATTATTAGATTATTCTATATAATTTTTTCTTAAATTTTATTTTATTTTATTTTCTTAGTTTATGATTATTAAATGAATTATGATATTATAGCGTTTATCATTAAATTATAATACTTTTAGTTGAAACTCATAATACTTAATGTTGCACACTTACTTCTCCAAATAAATTCATTAATAAATATTTCTTAATTTATTAACTACATATTTAGCGCAAAAATATCGAATATATAACTCCGATATTTAAATAATGGGGGCATATTTATGAATAAAAAATCCTGCCAACTCCTGTTAATTTAGGGAATGTTTTCACAAGTTATTAGTTGTCGTAATTTAAGTGTACTTTACACAAAAATACTGCTGTTACCCTAGCTTGAAGCTCATTCAACTTGTTCCGGATGTCCTGGATGGAAGTCTTCAGTTTGGAATTCTCATCACGCATGTAATTCACTTCACCGACAGATTGAGCTCCGTTCTGCTTCATTTCACGAAGCTGAAAATATTTTAAATACTTAGTCATTAAAAAAATAAGCTCCAAGAGAAACGTATCAATAGAATAAAAAATAGTATATTTGGAAAATATTAAGGCAAGACAGAGACATATCTACACATACAAATTGATTATTATTATTTATTCTCTTGGTGAAAAATGATTACGTCCTCAATCAAATAAGAATTTTTTAATTATTACATCAAACCATTTCTTTTGAAATAGTAAAAAATAATAATTTCGGTACATATTTAAGACTTGGTTATTTTATTTTGAAGAAAGCATTATGCATTAAAACTTAAAATACTTAATCATCTTAAAGTATAGCAGCCATAAGAGTTTACAAAGTAATTAGGAAATTTAATTATTTAATTATAAGCAACACAATGTTAAAAATCTGGAACTAACATAATTGGGTATCATTAGTAGTTAATTATTATGCTTAGTTCTTTTAAATAAAAAAGTAATTATTATCATAGAGAAACACACAAAAATTAATAAGTAAAAACTAAACTATTTGTAACAGATTTTAACAAGTTTAAAATAAAAAATATGGAAATTCGTAAATATATGTAATGTTAGATATGAATAAAAATACTATAGATATAATGCTACATTATCAAAATATTATTTATTTTGAGGAAATAATAAATTGTGTCATTTAAAGTTAATTATTAAATAATATAAAATGATTATTTATGTGCATAAGCATTTACAAATAGTCACTAAATAATTCAACAAATTATCGTCACTGAAAATATTTAAAGACCACTATAAACATTGTTGCGTAACGAGAGTTCGTTATATTACTAATATACAATTATTTATTTTATTATATATGAACTGAAAAAATACTGACAAATTATTGTTTTACGGTGAATATGGTAATTGTATTTTAAATATAAACTTAATTATGAATTACCTTGTAATTATAAAGTATATGGATAATGAAATATACTTATTTTCCAAAATATGTGCAATTCAGCAAGCTAAAAGGGACATTTTGATCTAAATATTCCTCATTATCTGTGTTTATAAAGGCAGTATTGCTTTCTTAATGCGAGCAAACCTTCAATTCAACAATCAGTGTTCAAACATTCAAAAAGGAAAAAGCAGTTAATTGTTATTTGTAAATATTCAAAACTATAGGTATTTTAAACTGTACATTCAAAACTTTTATCTTGCGTTTGAATTTACTAAGTATCTGTTGCAATAAACTACATAAAATGATGATATGCAAACTACAATTTTTGAATAAATTCTTTGAAAATTGGAAATAAATTATTAGGAAACACGGTAGCTAATAAAAACATTTAGGCAAGCAAAATTGGGATTACAATTTGACAATGATAAATAACAGTATTAGACAATTACACGAAAAAATTGTAATTGTAAAATTGTACACACATGATGTACGAAACTTTAAAAGATATTATTTCTATAATTTTTTAAATTATACAATAAAACTAAATTTAACCACAATATGCACGAATAAATATTTTGGCGAATCAAATTTGAGAATCATTTCAAAAATCTAAATTTATTTTGAATCACAGGTGATACTTATGATGTTACTAAATATATTATTTAAAATATTACGATTATTTAATACATACAAATATTAATTCGTCCGAATTAATTTTAATTTTAATTTACTCTGTTGACAATGTTTTTTCTTTTTGTTTATCAAAATTTAACTATTAAAACAATTTGTGTATACCCTTTTAAAATAATTAATTTTAATCAGTTTAACAATTTTTTATGAAATTAACTTAAAATAAAATGGTTGACTGTTGATGAAAATAAATATTATTTTATAATATCAAATTCTATCCATAAATTCTTAAAACAATCTTGTAGATATGTAATTTAGGAAAATGTTGAGTCCAATAAAAATTACTTATTTAATTTTGTTTTTATAGTTTTAATATCTGTTAAATAAGTCCTAATTTCTGTGATTAAATTGTCGTGTTGGTTTACTTCAATATAAGCAATGGAAGCAATACACTTTGAAGTTAGAGCAAACACGAATAATTGAAACTCAATAAAAAAAATGCAAACAAAATACAGTTTCATGGCGATATTTGATTTTATTAATTATATTTTAAATGTCGCGAGTTTTTACTGCAAGACGAGCATATTAAGCGCCGCTATTTAAAACTTGAAAATGGAACTAAAACAAAAATGATGTCTAATTAATGGCAACTTTGAAGGTATAATAAATATGTGAATGAAAGCACAAACACAACAGAACTCTTACCGCCTCTAATTGCTATAAAGAAAACAGGGAAGGCATAAATATATGGTTGTCGCAGTTGACGATTAAATTTCAAAGGTAAATAAAAATGTGTATAACATAGAAAATGCAAAAAAATAGAAAATCAATACTGAAATTGAAATTAAGTTATTAGTAATATATGACTATAATAACTAATTGCATTTATATATATATATACCGTACTATACTGCACATAAGAGTTTATAAGAGTTTACTGAGATTATATTGCTTGTTGAATGGTAATTCACGTGGTTTAATTTGGAATCATACCTCTAAGTTGTATTATTATTTTAAGATAATAAGTGAAAATATGTAGATAAGTTCTAGTTAAATGAGTAAAATTACATTTGATACATAATGATAGCTTTATGATGCACACATCTACATTTATACTATAAAATATGGACATCCATAAATGTAAAATGTTTCTATTTGAAGATTTAGTTTTTTAAGTTCTTTATTTGATTAATTATTACTATATACGAGTATATAATGCAGTCTTTCGGCTAAATTAATAAAATATCATTTTGCTGCGAAGTAAATTTCAATAACAAATACGTTATTTTTGTGTATGTGAAACCTAGAGATATGTTGGACCAAATGAACAGCAAACAATCAACGAAATGCGTATTGAATTATTTGGAAGATTTTATGCTTGCCATAGCACATGTCTCATAAAACTTATAACATACATATATATTCCATAAATAATCCTCAAAAAAATTTGGTAATGATAGTATTTTGAGGTTCTGAGTCGTTAACTACTATTCATTTCCGGGCTTAAATTACAATCAATCAACTACAAATCAACTACGGAGAAATCTCAAATCAAAAGATGATCAAAAACACAAGACAGTGTTTAGAATTAAATAGTTAGAATTAGGCGTGGTGACGATCATACATTGTTTATCTTCCCTACTTAATAGTAGTATATAATGAAATGAATCTATTTTACGGAATAAAAACATATCACTAATAATGTCAGGGAATACTTTAACTACTTATATTGCAGTAGCACCTGGTCATTATATCGTCCAATCAGATTTTTCTGAGTGTTTACTGTTTGTAACTGAGAACTACGTCCCAATTATATACATATACATATATATAATATGTGTTCATTTATTTCTTTACAACCCTGATACTGTATTAGATGACTGTGGATTATAAGTATATTAACTCGGCCCACCTTGTTCATATACATTGCCTCCATTTCCGAGCGGACTGAGTCGAACTTTGAGTCATACTCGGCTTGGATGTCGTGGATGGCTTGACCAAGCTCATTCCGCCAGAACTCACGACTCTGGTCGTTGTCAGTTCGAATAAGGGCCTGCAGTTCCTTGATCTCTTGTGCGTGGATTCGCTTGAGAAATTCGAGCTCTTCGCGCAGTGTTTGTGCCTCGTTCTGTCCAGCGAGACGAGTTGCTGTCTCGTTCTCTAAGTCCTGCAGTATCAAAGAAGTAAACATATATATAGGATCTCGAAACAGTCTTTACACATGACAGCTCATTCTTTAAAAGAAATATTTATAATAATTCATGTTTTAAACTTTAAAAATTAATAAATATTAAATAGTAGGAAAACTAGTAGAATAAATTAATTAGAAAAGTACTTCCCTATAACTGCTAATTATATCTCTATGATTATTGATTCAAAAATTATTATATCATAACAAATACACATATTTCTTTACTATGCATCCAACGATAAAAACTAATTTTCAAATTGGCACTCAATAAATAAGTTCCACCAAACATATTTTAAAGAGCCTTCTGTGTAATTTTATTATTTTAAGAAAATTATTAATTTTTACATAATACTATTATTATATAATCATAAATATATTAGTAACAATAATATAATTTTTTTACACAGAATAGCACAAATATTAAGCAACCACAGCTTAAACATAAAACTAGATATGTATTTTGATTCTTTAACCCTTTAAGACGGAATAAGGGGACACATTTTACACATTCTAAATTCTAATAAAAAACCTACATCATTAGATAATTTAAAATACTATTAATGCTACATGAACTAAACTGCAGTTAAAATAAATTTCTTTGACATTACTATTCTGAATACACCGTATTACTTTCCGATTTTCTAAAAGTATAAACAATTTCCTAATTTATAGACATTAAGGATATTAATAGTGTAATACAGAGGGGACTAAAATTAGCTTTACCGAACGCTTTGATTACTAAATTTTATAATAAAATAAAGTAATAATAATGCGTTTAATTATAAATTTTCAAAGTTTACTTTGATAAAAAGAAAAGTTTATAAAATGTTGATAAATGTTAAACAGAATTTCATTACTTAAATTAAGTGCTCAACATTGTGATCTTCCATTCAAATACATAACCGATAGTGACAGACATAGGTGAGTACAGTAGTTGCATGTGCTGCGACACAAATCCTTATTAGCATTAGTATTTGCAAACTTTTGGCGAATATCTCCTTTTCAAGATCTGGGTTGCAATGAAGCCTTTGCGATTATACGTTGTTGTCATTTATTAATGATATCGATAACATTGGCATGAAAGTCAAGTTTATGTTCATGGCTGCTCCAAGAATTCAAGAAAAAATTCATTAAAAGTTGGCAAATATTGATGCTAATAATAATTAGTGTCGCAGAATATGCCACTCATGCATGTCACGTTATCGGCTATGAATTGGAATGGAAACTCACCGTTTGGAACACTTCATTTAGGTTATGATTCTTTTGTAAATATTTATGAAGTTCTGTAAACTCATTTTATAACTTTTTTGTCATTATTATAACATTAAAGAGGTATTCAGTAAAATTCCTTCTGACCACACCCGTGTATTCCTAAATATAAAGACATTAATACCGGTTAAATATAAAGGTACACATCAAATTAGCTTGTAAATTTAATTATTAAATAAATCAACTCTATATTGAACAACGAATATGTATATATAATATCATATTAATGTCATGCATTATTTATATAAAGATATTATTATTATTATTATAGTGAAAGGGTCTTATAAGACAAACTGGAGGAGGCTTATCATGTGGTATAATATTATTATCATATTTAAAAAGGTCACTTCAAAATTAACTAAAATTCTATTATTTACAAGTATATAAAGTAAACTAAGGTATAACCTGCAAAGCTGTTTAATTAGAGCATTGTTTATATTTTAGACCAGACTTTGTGTAATAAAAACAAAGTATAATAAGCAAATACTCGTTTTTTCTATTTCATCTGAAAAGTGTATTTCTTTTTCTTTGTCCCAATTGGTATATACTATACATATTCATTTTTAGCGTTTTATAAGAAGATTATGCCATGACATATAATCCTACCAAGGTCA
>JAYRBW010082838.1:0-23121 GCA_036023295.1 Invenusta paracnida
TGATGCTAACGGCAATTATGTTCTATAGTTTCTATACCATCGTGTTTTGTAAATAATAACATTAAAATATAATTGTTTTTCATATATAAAAACGAAGTTTTTTTGCGGAACCCTATACATATATACAGTTAATAAAAAACATATATTTTTCTTGCATATTTGTAGTGTTTTAACTATATATAAAATATAGAGAGTGGATTCCAAAGAGCGATTTTTACTGATGAAAAAGTCTATTATGACGAAAGTGCTCCGGTTATTTTAAAATATATATACTTCTATTATCTACAATTACTTTTATTTTATTAAACTGTGCGTCAGGGAATATTACTTAAATCAAGTTGATAATTGTTTTCTAATTTAATAAAAAATCATTAGAAAAGTAAAAATGAGTAGGGAAAAATAAAAGTTATACGGAAAAGTAGATAAATTGTACGAAAAAGACAACTTTTTAATCTATGAATAGAAAAAAATTTATTGGATGATTTAATTTCAGATATATTAGTTTTAAAATAAAATACGTTAATGTTATATGCTTTAAGAAATTAATTGTAATCTTTATAACAGAAAACTATATTATGAAGAAATATTCGGCTAATGATATATGTATGTAAATAAAATCTTATGTTTAATTTGGTTTATTATCTAATATTTTTACATTTTCTATATATTAATTATGCAGTAAAATTTATTAATAAAAAATTATGAGTAATTATTAGTAAATTAATAATAAATTAAATTAAAAAATTAAAAAGATATAAAAATATGAAGAAAACATTGAATTTCATTTAATATCTTACTGCATTCAAAAGATAATTGTTCGACCTATTCAAAGATTGTTTCGTACAATATTTCAATGGTTTTTTAAAACAAAAGAATAAAAGTTACATTTTTACTATACTTAGTTTTAATCGGAAAATTATCAATCGAAATTTAAATACCCTTGTAGCATCTCATGGATCAGCTTACTGTATTCTGATTGGATGAGAGTTAACTCAGCTTTATTACATGTTTCTTTAATACGTAACATATCCAGTGTTCCGTCTCGTTATTTCTTGTCTTTGAATGACAGTCAGTCATGCAGACAATTAAACTGGTTACCTCTATTTATTGTATAAACTATTTTTATAGGTCATATGAATATTTCACAGAGAGTAGCAGGAAAGAATTGAACAATTGATTAAATCCATAACAAGTAAATTAGAAGACGTATACTTACAGTACTAGAAACATTGAAAAATTATTAACAATATAATAAATGAATATTAATTTATAATTTCATATCAGTTGCTTAAATCGAAGTAAAGAATGATTGCATAGAAGATGTGTGTATTTGTTCTGCATATATTTATTTAATGTTGTGAAGCTCAATTCAAAGGGTATTGTAGTAATGGGATGCATAATATGTCCATTCTAATTCTAATTCTAATTTGAATATTTTTATTTACATTATTTTATTCTATCTCTTGACTGTTTTTATAATAATATGTCTTTTTAAGCTTGAAATATTGAGTTGTATTAATAGCTATCTATAAATTACTCCTAAATGTACCTTATAGGTACCGCCACATAGATATCCACAACTAAATTATTTGTACAGGGTATTTATTTTTTCTGTTATAATCAACTATACCTTGTGACCAACTCCTGTAAAAATGTCTTTCATTTCCAGGATTAATGTGTCCTCCCCAATTTCCTGTTCTTAACGAAAATGTATGCGAAGGTTAGTATTCATGAAATGGGAATTTAATTTTATGTTTTACTAAATGATCCCATTGTAATAATATATACACACATATCGAATACTCCTTTAAAACATATTTTCCTAGAATGGTGGTCAATCGCAATTTACGGTGAAAAATCAATAGTGCTAACAGAAAATATATAATATATCCTTCAATAAATAATTATAATGCTTGAAAAGTTCAGTGAATGCCAAATAAACTGTATAATACTCTATTAATATTCATACTTAAAATTTAATAAATTCTAGCTTAATTCAATAGTAAAACTTTCTAACATTTTGGTACATATCATGTTTTATTAATACTTATGCTTATATGCAGCTGAAAATGTAATATATTGTGACATTTTTCAAATAAAACACAGTATAATAACAAAATATAATTTTTAACATATTTAAAAAATTAAAAATATGTTTTGCAATAGAAATAAAAAATACATATAATAAGTACCTACATATATATAGATAATCGATAAAGGGAGTAGACTTCAATAAGCTATAGCTTCTAAGGTATTATGTATATGTATGATTTTACCAACATATCTACATGCTAATTGGATTATAAAATTGTCAATTAATTAAATAAGAATACTTTTTTAATTTTTCAACAGCGTTCTTCATCAAATTAAATAAATCAACTATAAAAATCCTAAATAAAAGAAGCATATTAGAATGAAATAGGCATTCATTGGGAGCATAGGATCATGCAATGAAGTTTGCTGTAATGGGAACAAGACAAGACTGCTCTAAGGATTATTTACGATGACTTCGATATATGTAATATGTATATGTATTCACATGCCTAAAAAATCTTCAGTCAATCGATATATTTATATATTCAAAACAACTATAGTCATTGCTTGCAATAAGCTGAAATTTCAATTTATCAAAATAATTAAGCTAAAACTATGACTTTTGCTATTTAACTTCTTTTTTTTAATCGTTAAGTAAAAATATTATTTTTAAATTAAACATAAAAGTAATCCTAAATAACTAAAATTAAGTAACTAATTTACTTACTTTATTAAACAACAAATTAATTTTTCCATAAAAGATACATCATTTATATAGTTAAAATCCTCGTATAATTAATTTCTTAGGCGAACAATCACCAATAAACGGCTGTTATTTTCACTTTATCTGGAGTAATTATGATAATATATATTAAATAATTTTTAATTAAATAATATTAAATATTTTAAATCATTATTTGTCAAAAAACTAATTTTATGAATTAGAATTTATCAATATTAATATAATTTCACAAACATAATTTTCTCGATCAAATATAGACGAGCGAAAGAACAAATGTGTCGATGTTAAATCAAATAGAGAACGGTTAGATTTGAACATCAAAAAGTCGCGTATTTTGTTAAATCAAATATCTCCAGCCAATATCAATGTTGATAGGATATTTTAGTGTATACTGAGAAGTGTCATTCAAATGCTCTTAAGTTTGCTCATATATATACATATTAATGTGAATGAGAATGCGAATGCGAATGAGAATATACCATAAATATTGTATCTTAAATATACACTGTATTAGAAGTAATATACAATATCTATGGAATATACAGGCGAAGCAAATCCTTTAATTATTTCTGAATTTTTCCCTAAATGTAATAAACTATCTCAGTAATTAGATGTAAAACTTACCTTATATAGCTAATTATTTTCAGTTGAATCTAGAGCTACGTGTGTAATTGATTGCACTATAGTTCCCTTTTTGATTCCTCGAGTGTATGTAGACATAATATTGTAATAATTTCTTTTAATAATATATTTCAATCTTGAAACAGTCAACGCTTACAAAACCCTTCTTTGCACGCAGTCTCAAGTCATCCAGAAAAAAAGTGTAAATTAAATGGACAACATATCTCGATTGATTCAAATATCACAAAAGACTGTATCGTCTACACCTGTACCAAGAATGGTTCGGTCATTTCTCAAAGGTGTAAGTTGCTATATTAAATAATTAATGTATATAGTACATTGTAAATTATTTGCAGTAGGTATACCAAATTGATAATATTCAAAACCTAAGATTCAAATCCGTGAAACATGTATAATCAAATTAATTTTTCTATATTTAATTGAAAATGATTTTTATTCTGTGTTGATTATTTTATTGTTTGTTAATCCTCAGTTTCATTATAATGATAACAATGTATAATATTAATTCCGTAATTTGTTTATAATTATATTACTTAAGAATTGCATAAATATATTCTATGCGTGAAGCAGACCAAATGAAGTTTATGACACCTAAAAATCAAAATAATGGTGTCAATTTGCTTCAAGCTAATGATACAGCTAATATTTATTAAATACTGAGATGGCATAATTTGCTGAAAATTATTAAGTTCTATGTAATATAGAATATTAGTTTATTAGTTTCAATTGTATAAATTTAACTAATTTTTACTAATTTTTACTAATTAAATACTGAGATGGCATAATTTGCTGAAAATTATTAAGTTCTATGTAATATAGAATATTAGTTTATTAGTTTAAATTGTATAAATTTAACTAATTTTACTTAGTATTGTTGCATAGAATATACATACATTTAAAACAAATAAGCAGAAATTAATTTTGTAAAAATATATATTTATAACCGATTTTGACAATGCAAATTATACAATTAGAAGCAATTTCATTGCTTCTAACTAGATAATAATTATTAATTTATGTATACAATTAATTAATACATATATTATATATATCGTATATGTACGATTTGATCGTTCATAGTTTCGATGGTTACGATCCACCTAGTCGTATAGTATTATCACATTATATATAAAGTATTATTCAATTAGTAACTATTTATAAAAATGTATAAGTACTGCACTTTACAAACTATTCGATTTTGTGTCATATTTGACTATTTTAGACATAAAGGTACTTTAATGAAAACAATTAAAAATCCATATTTTTTCTCAAGCGTTATGAAAAAGTAGGTAAATTCACTTACTTTACGTTAAACATAGTATTCACATCGTAAAATGTTATACTCAAAAGTAAATCAAAATTTACACATTTCAAAGTTGTAGGTATTGCTCATCAACTCAAAAGATCATATATACACATTATCTGTTTCTTGGTTCTATGCTATTATCTTGGTTGACCTAAACAGTGGCCCAGGGCTTGGACGGGAAATGCTATGCCTCCAATACCAACTTCCCCTGTATACTGAATGGAGACATGAAATGGCGCTGTCAAGCGAAAGTTCCAGGAAAAGCGAACTCTGGCCCATTTGAATACCAATCTATCTCCTTTAATCATAGTGAGAAATAAGATTTATTAAAAATGTATAACTTGATTTGGTTGGATGATTTAGACTGCCACAGTATCTGCATATCGTAATGCTAAACGTATAATGGTTTGTTTATTTCAAACTGGTATAAAAAATTCAAGATATTTTGTTGAAAATAAATTATTTATCTATTTCTTTAAAATATGTAACCTCGTGCCATTACTCCAATGTATGCATATAATTATGGATGCATATTGAGTTCTCGTATGTGTTCTCGTTTCATGCTATTTATTATTATTTTGAGATGATGGTTGGTGTGGGGCAGTAGTTAGACATATTGTGTTTTATAATAATGCTTACGTTAAAATAATTTGTAAAAAAATTTGAATTTGAGTAAAATAATATTATGAATTTTGTTGGTTTCAAGAGTTTTTGAGAGTGGGAAACCAGGATGAATGTATAATTATTTTGTCTGATAAGTTGGAACAGTGGGCTTAAAATTCTTAACCAAATAATTTACAAAGATTTACAATGATCATAGAGTTAACTAATGAATTGTTGTAGATAATGGTTTAATATGTTATTAATTTGTGTCGCTGTTGCTGTAATGCAAATTTGCGAATAGGGGGTTAGAATGATTTCTCTTTATAGGTAGGTACCCATGTAATATAGTTCAACTAAAAATCTCTTATTGACTTAAATATGCTAAAAGTAAACCAAAATAATTAAAAATCTCTATATACATACATTACATATAAATCAAAATCACATGTATGGTTATAATATTTTGTGGGTTATTTTTAAATTAATAGTTATAGTTATTTATTAAGGATATATCTATACAATCGAATTACTTAAAAAACAAGAAATAAGTAGGGGGTTAACTATAATTTTTTAATATGAGTCAGAAATTTGTTTCCCTAATTATGCTAAATAATTTATCTGCAGTGCATCTTTATTTCTTATAATGTTTTACTATAAATCAATAACAAATATTGGTATTCCTTAAAATAATAATATTCTTTAAAATAAATCTTCTAATTTTATAAAAGTTTACATTCATTTCATTAAGTTATCAACATAGTTGTATGTTATTATCACTGCATATATGTATCTTTATGTCAACTGAACCGTCCATTTCATTCTTTCGATCTCAGCTTCCTTGAATGTCGGAACCAGAGAGCAGTGCATGTTTCCCTTCCGCTACCAATCTGTGTGGTACTACAAGTGTGGCGAATACTTCCGCCGGCCTTGGTGTGCTCATGATCAAATTTACGCAACTCACAGATGGTCCTATTGCAAACGTAAGGTGTCAAATCATAATATAATATAAAATAACATAACATAACATTTATTGACTAAGAAAATAGACTTTTAAAAGAAAATATAAAAGAAAAATTAGACATTTATGTTAAATTGAAAAACGATGAAACTGTTATACATTATTGTTAAAAAGTAATATACCATAGCGAACAAACGATTCTTGTAAGTGAAAAGTGTACAGTATGAGACAGTCAACCATTTCTATTATGTAAGTAAATCATACATGAGTGGAGTGAATGATGAGCATTTTAAAGATTTTTGCAAAAAAGAGAGACACTTGTAGACACAAATTAATTGTACATCTCTTTTGAATTTGATTGTTTTTCATGCTCATTTGAGGTTCTGCTTTAATTTAGCCTTGGCATCAGCTGAGCATAGGAGGATACAGGCATTGAATTGCATACTAAATATCCCAGACAGATAGAATATATAAAATAGTCCTTTGCTATATAATTGAAGGGGTCATTCCATGTAAGTTTCTCATCAATGAGACAGTCCAGGTATTTGTTATTTTCAAGCATTTCAAACACATCCCAACTGCTAGAAATTTGTACCATGACTATCTTTCCTAGATTTGTTTAAATCAAAAACTATTTCCTTTGTTTTTTTCTATTTTTAATTCAAAAAATTTAAGTTACGCCTTTTTTAACATTTGAGATTTGCTTGTCCAAAGTCTAACTATACCATTAAGTCATCAGCATATTTCATTATTATGCCGCCTGGTTCTGTGATTTGTATGTCAGATGTATAGATAATAAACAGAGCTTGAGACAAAACGTAACCTTAAGAGGTTCCAATGCTAGTTAAATATAAAATCATCTAAAAAATTAATGTAATATCATACTATATTAAAATAAACTCTATATATAGACGTCTCAATCAAATTATCAATTTAAACAAATGATTTCAATCCAAAATAGTTTTATTGTATAATTGCACTTTCAATTTAAAAAATTAATTATTTTAATTCATTTGTTGTTCATAAAATTTCAATTAATTAACTTTTTATTTAAACCTAACCGGATAAATGTAGAAAAAACCTGTCTTGAAGCGACTATATTATAGTGTGTTAAAATTAATACCCTACATACCTAAGTATTCTAAATTATCTAAATTTATAAATATAAGAATTATACAAAAATAAGGTAAAAATGTTATATACATGTAGAAATAATACTCAATAAATTTATTATTAAAATAGTTCATTAAAGAAAGTACTCTTTATATTTCGTTCCTACAATTTTTTAAGGATATAATACATTTAAATATTGAAATAATCACCTAAAATAGATTATATATATATAATATATTCTTATAATGGACATTTAAAGAATCTTTCGCGGCCAAATTATTCGCGTATATATCTTTGTTTTATTATTTGGAATATCTCTATTTTAAACACTTAATTTAATCTTATCAAATATTTTATACTGCTGAAAAAGTATCAAAAACCACGCCACTTCAAGTAATTATGTAAAAGTTGCCGTTAAATGATGCTGTAATATTGGTAATTTTTTCAATATAATTAACAATTAATTAAGTTGTATACTATGCAGCAATTACGAGTAATGCTGTACAATATACATGAAAATATCAACATTGTTATTAAGAAAATTCATCATTAAGTAATCTATACTTCATAGAAATAAAAAATATTGAAATTCTACGATAAATATGCTTCACTTAAATTTTACGTTACGTTACCAATTACTTTAAAGGTTTATAATATATATGCATGACTTACAAATTACCAACATAAAAACAAATATTTTATAATGTTATCAACATTTTAGGATTAAGCAGTATATTTCCTCTCTACATTTCGATGAGATTTGATTTTTTGATTATTTTAGCACACTCCTGGCAAAAACATTGCATTAGCAAGAAGACTGATAAACCACGGAAGATTGGGGAGGTTTGGGTTCAAAATTGTTCAGTATTCAAGTGCACACCACTAGGAGCAAACATTATTCCGAGTGAGTTTAGCTTATACCTATGCCACATAACTATATATTTTATTTTAATTATATAATATTACACAGCAATCTCTATAAGTTCTTTATGTTTAAATATGTTATAATTGAACTTTACGTTATGTTATTTTTTGTTACGAAATAAATGTGTTTTTAAATGAATGTAAATTTAAATTACAAAGTGTTAAATGTTTAAATACATTTTGTTATTATCAAAGAAAACATACAGAAAATCTTTTCCGATACTTTCTATGTTTTTGAATTATAAAATGCGTTTATATTTCACTTTAAAATATTTACTATATTCATTTATGTCATACTCTTAATCAAAAAGTTGAAGACAAAATTTATAATTTCATTTAAGTTCATCTTTTTCTATTTGTTCACATAGTATATTATGCGAGTACTGAAATTAATCAATTAATTGTTTGCTGAAAAACCATCGAGTAAAGATTAAAAATCATGTAACAAATCTACTTTATTTCCCAAACTTGTGTAAATTTTAATACAAATATCGAGAGTATTTTTCTTCTATACTTACTTGAAATCATGTTTAAAATATATAAAAATAATAATGAATTGGGGATAACTGTTTCAATTTTTATAAATCTTGAATACTTAAATAAGGTTATGATCCATGTGTTTTTCGCATTGCATAATTTTTAAATATATTTATAACTATAATAATGGGATAATGTACCCGTTAAATATTACATAAAATTGTATGCAATGCATATTAATTAGATAGTTTTATGCAATTATATACCGGTCCGTGTTTACTTTGATTATTATTAGAGGAACTGAAAAACTTCTCATGGTATACATTGAATCAACAAAATGATTTATAATATAATAATTTAAAATTTACAAATGATTTTATTGATTATATATATTTATATAAAATTTTATTACTTTTGATATTATTTATTGTAATAATGTTGATAATATTTTTACTTTAGCATAATATTTCAGGATGCTCTAATTGATTTCATTCGTGCTTTGTTTTATTACTTAATATATATAATTTTTACTTGTATAAATTATATTTATGAGCTTGTCTTAAAATAACGTTAACTTTTTATGCACAAAATGTTAAAAAATAAAATTAGTTAAAATGTTATCAAATTTATAGCTATTTCGATTTTTACATCCTTGTTTTACTTCTATAATAGTAATTTGTACAGCAAAAGTTGTTATATTAACGTTTTGGAATTCATTTTGTTCTTTTCAGAATGTTAAAAGATTAGATTGTACAAAAAATTAAATTTTATTTGAATATAGTAGGTACACAAATCTGATGTATAATTGATAAACAAATATCAATAAAATGTCATGCATACAAAACTAATTATATTTAGTTAGTGCATTATATATAATAACAATTTGGATAATAAACTGATTATGGTACAAAAGTGTAACGAACAGATATGAAATTTTTCTAAAAATAAACCATATATTAATATTACAAAAATCTAATGTATTAATTTAAACAGAAACCTGAATTTTAAGCTTTTATGTACTTATTTAATTGTAATTAATATAGGAATGGTATATGTTCAATCAATTTATTCACAGTAGATACTATATAGGTATCATGTAAATTCAAGCAAATATAGTGTATGTAAAATATAACTGGATGCAAATATGTGTATGTACATAAATAATAATAATTATAATAATAATAATAATAAACTTTATATTTGATATAAACGTACATGAATGTAAATCTAGTATAGTACATGGGGGAGGCAATATCGATGGACAATACAGAACAAAAAGGAACAAGAGTTCTATGTGAGGACTGTATAGAAAGGGGAATTATATATAAAAATTATTGATTTATTACAGTTGTAGTTTTAGGAACAAAAGAATTTTATCTATAAGCAGATCGGGCAAATGGTTGCGAAAATTTGGGAGACATATAATAGATCATGTGTGGTGTCAATTCATGAAGTGCATGATTATGGTTAAGGTGAGCAATAGAAATATTAGACAAAAAAGCTTTATATTACCACATTGGGCTACAACAACATTGCATATAGGCTATGGATAAGCTTTTGTACTGAAAAATCGTCATCACATTTTGAGCCTTTTTTGCATTAATTATAGAGGGTCAATAAATACAATGAAATAAATTTTATGAACATCAAATAACTATATAATCTCAAAATGCAATTTATGAATCAAATGCATTTCTATATGTATCCACGTAATCTATATTTCTACTGATAAATAAGCAGTGTAGGTACTGATGTACCTTTAAATAAAATCGCTTTGTTTTCTATCGATAACATCACCACCTATAGTTACTCTGATCAATGAAAAAATAAATTTGTGAAACCACTACATCATGTTAGCTTTTGTAAGAGCTGAACGCGAATGTGATTGGCCATTACACCTCTGGACAGTGCGTCAAATCATACCATATTTCTTTGCAGCTGGACATTTGAACTATGCCAGATATTCACTTTACAATCTTCGGTCAATGGAACGATTAACAAAAAACGTTTTGTTGAAGTTTTTGAAAGGTGAACATGTCATGCCGTCATAAATGTCGACTCTATAACGGTATCTGGTCAGATATGTATATTAAAACGACATTTTTGCGTTATGGAAAGGGTCCAAATGGAATCATCGGAGTTACACTCAAACCGTCTACAGTAAAAGTATGGGCCTTCAGCATCCACATTTGCCGTGAGATCGTTTCAAGTATAAGCCACATGACAGAGCAATACTACGAACAGAAATATACAACGCATAAGGAAGAGGGAAATTCGCGAATTACATCCGATGGAGTGGATCGCATCAATTTGAGAAACAAGTTGAAACTGTGTATTGATCCCCTTGATTCTAATTTTCACCCTCAAGGGTTGGTAAATATTGTGACAGGACGGGTAATTGAGAGCAAGGAGGCTAATGTCGATGTATCAGTGAAAGTCGGAGAGCAGCAGTTGCAGTCTTTCGAGACTAGTTGGCCTTTTGATTTTCACGAACCATTAAGTAAAAAAGTCATTGCAATGGCGGTTAGAAAAAAGTCACTAAAAGTAGATTCGATCGATTATATGCTACCAATTTGATTTATTCAAGACTCGTGGGTGGCAGCAATCGCGAAACATAGATTTCAAATCCGTATTGAGGCATGAATTGGCACCCCTACCAATATCAGTGTTCCATGACAATGGCCAAATGAGAATTGCGACATTTAAATCCATATTAAAACAGAAGTTACGATTAACTGCCTCTTCAAAAAATTCAAACGTCAACATCATTGAGGGTGCGCAATTTTGTGGGTGATACACTGGCTAAGTAATGCAACAATAAGTGAATATTAATCGGCTTATGTCAAATATATTAAGCAGAAGACCTGTCACAGCAAAGTATTTCTGATTTTCGACCACTATTTTGATTACAGTATCAAAAGTAGAACACGGTTATCTCGCTCTAGACAACAAGCTAGTCGATTGCACAACTTATCATTAAATACACCATTGCCACCTCAAAAGACTGTTCTCAGTGTCACTCAAAATAAAGTACAGCTAATTGACATGATTTGCGAAAAGCTGAAACAAATTTCGAATACAAATCATTCTCTTGTAGATATCAGTAAAGCAGAGTACCCCACCGAAATCATTAAAGGAATCGTTAAATACAGGTACGATTTACGAACGACTCAAGAAGAAGCCGACGTTATTATTATTTAGCAAATTTTGGAAGCAGCTACGGACGGTGACATGTTGATTAATGTATTATGTGATGACACTGATGTGTTTGTGTTATTATTACATTACTATTTTGAATTTCATCTCACTTGCAAATTGACAATGCTATCTATACATTCTAAACCGACAATTATCGATATTAGAACAACAGCGCAACAACACTTGAATATTATACCTATAACATCCAGCCCTTACTGGATGCGACACAGTAGCACAGTTGTACGGTATTGGAAAAGTGGTTGCTTTGAAAGTTGTCCAATCTGCAGGTATAACATTGAATCATTGGGATATTATCGATTCAGATGAACATTCCATAATTGAAGAAGCCACATCATTTTTATCTAGATGTTATGGTTGTAAAGAACGAACTTTAATTTCAGATGTTATAATTGAAAGCTGGTCCAAAATGTTATCAAAACCAAATATATTATCTGCTCCATCTCTAAAATCATTACCACCTACTTCAGAATCTTTTAAGAAAAATGTACTACAAGCTCACATCCAGACAGCTATTTGGATAGCTGCTCATTTTCGAGATCCACCACAGATTGATCCTACAATGTTCGGATGGGCCAAAGATACTTCTTCCAAATCCTTAACTCTAATAACTGTGCCTCCACACTGTACTCCGAAAATATTGAAACTCATTAAATGCATATGCTGTTTGTCTACGAGATGTTCTACGTCACGATGTCATTGCACTAACACCAAATTACCATGCTCAATATTGTATTCGTGTCGTGGTGATAGCAGTTGTTGTAATGAAAGGAACGCTGTGACGCTATGTGGCTTATGAAAATTTTTTATTTATCATTTCAGCGATTTTGCTTCTGTGTGATCTGTTTATTTATCGAACTTGTATAATTTGTACCAAAATGACGCACAAATCCATTAAAATTTATGTATATACACGCTAACACTTTGTACTCTATTTATAACATAAAGTGGAAACACCACAATACGTTAACTGTAGCTATATTGTTTGACATACTAATCGCTTTAACCTATGCAAAATTTAATGGACATCACAGTACCTAATCTTTTGCATTTTTTATATTATTGTGTTTTAAAATTGTACACATTGTGAACATTTTACATTTTGCTAATAATTTACGTAACTCAATATACTTAATAAAGTCTATATTACATTTTTATATGATAGTCGTTTTTGGATAATACAATTATTTGATGATCATAAAATTAATTTCATTGTATTTATTTACCTTTTAAATGTGAGTATAGACACCAAAATTATTTATATTGGATGTATAGAACACAATATATTGCTTGAAATTGATTTTTACAACATTTCACATTCTTGACTATATACGACAAAATGTTGAAAATGATTTGATACAAGTACATAGTTTCCAATTTAACAATAATGTAACATATTTTAATTTATATAGTTATAATATTAAATAAGGTTAGTATTTTTAATAATATGATGAAAATTGAGTTAATCACTAAAAATAGTCAAATTTGATTAAAATTTGAATATATGTATATATACATATACACCATGTTACAATAAAACAGTAGGTAGATACCGCCTTAGATTTATACTAAACGCAATTATACCATATTTATTTTATTACCAACATACCTAAGATCAGTTATATGTACTTATTATGAACAATTGATACTTAAGCGTAGATGAAATATTACCAAAATATTATAAAATGAACATACTTTTGCCATACACTTTTGCCATGAGGCTAAACTTGTAATAATGAAATATTTTGCTGTTTTATATTAAATATATATCTACATATTCTGCCTGTTGGAAAATTGAAAATCAATAAATAGAATTCTCAGTAAATCAATAATCTATAGCAATTTAGATAACGAGCAAATATACGACAGACAAAATTAACATTATTTTGAGATAAGTTTTATACAGATGATGCAATGCAAGTTTTATATACTATTTATTTATCTATATACACCTATAATGGACGCAAATGAAATTTTAACCTTTAAAAAGTAGCGATAACAGCTCGTATTGTAAGTATGTATTAGTAGCGTGTAGACGAATTGATATTGAAGAATTGCAATATCCGAATCTGCTAATAGGTAGCAAAATCAAAAAATCAATTGAAAAATTTACATCAGATATTGACCAAAACCCTGCCGTGTTCTATCTATCAGCGGTCTCAGTCGAATTGCGACATAAAATTCGCCAATTTCTCAAGTTTGACTTACCTAATCAACCTACGTAATAATAGTGGTACATTAAATTCCCCCTCAAATATACTGTGTGTGTTTTCAGTGTGCATGAGCGCCGATGGGAGTTGTCACGCTCTCAACTCATTTGGGTACACATGCAAGATTTCCGGGAAACTTATCAAGGAATGTGTCTGCACTTTAGGACTAAATGGGGAAGGAGTCAATGAAAAAATTGAAGGTACGTTCCTCATTTTAAAAAACTAGCTATCACAAATTATTGCTCAAAGTCACCATAAGCTGGCGGAATATCTAAATAATTAGTAGATAGTTGAATAATAGTAGATTAAAGTTGAATAAATATATTCCAAATAAAAATTAACGAAAACAAATATTTAAATAGTTTTTACTTTTTGTATATTCTAGTCAAGTATGATCATCAATATGCGTACAATTAAATTAAGAGTTCAATCAACCATCAGTAACTATTGTACCTATTCAAAGGGGCTTCAATAAGTTTTCGGACTCGATATCAAAGAAATACCCTACAGATTTAATCTACATTTGTGGTTTTAAGAACAATAGAAACATCTAAGATATTGGTGTAAATATTTCAAGTCGATATCTCCAGTGACGGATACCTTCATAATTTAAATTAAAAAAATAAAGTCAAAATGCTGCTGGAAACATGGTAGAAAAGGTAAATTTACTCAAAAATTTATTTTATAGAATTGATCATTTATTTAAAGTACAATTTCAATTTTTTCAACAGTTTTTGAAATTTCGGTGCAAAATTTTCCTTTTCTGTTATGGTTCTAGCAGAATTTTGACTTCAATTTTCTAAATTTGAATTATGAAAGTATTCATTGAGATATCGACTTGAAATTTTCACCAATATCTTAGATGTTTCCATTTTTCATAAACTTACATAGATTTTATTTGTAGGGTATTGCTTTGATATCAAGTCGCGAGAACTTATTAAAGAATTCCCCTCGTAGATCATTAATTCACTTATTTACAACCAAGTTTGACATCTAAATAATAAACAGTAAGATTTCACGAACATCGACCAAAATTAAATAATTATATATTGCTCAACAATACAAGACGTGATTAAATCAAATCGCCAAAAGAATCGATCACATAATTGTCGTAAAAAAACATTTATATAATATGTTGGTGAAATTAGTATTGTGGATATTATTATTATACAGAAATATATTAAGCGTGATGGGCAAATCTCAATGACTTCAAGGATTTCAAAGTTTTCTTTGTTCCAAAATTTTGAATTTGAATAAACTAACAATCGAAACAAATTAACGACTGTATTTGTTTACTTAAATCAAATATATTATTTTTCTGTTTCAGATTCAGATTCAGCAAAGACGTGACGCATCTTTATTACATAATTATTAATACACTAAGGTTGTGATAATAGTGTATTTTTGGTGAATCTGTACATCATAGAAAGTAGATTATCTTTTTTTTCTGGTGACCTTTTTAACAAATAAAACAATAAATTGAGCCTTTTCTTTCATCTAATAAAATTTGAATCAATCCAATGCCAGTTAACTTGTAGATATTCTTATTGAATTGTACAGCAATTAAGTATACAACCACATGAAAAATTTAAGGTGAACAACTGTTTATTTAAAGTATACTGTGTGGAAATATTCAAATGAAACAAATTACTAGAAAATAATGTTATTTCTGTAATTGGGGTTCAACCAAAGACTCTTGAGTGAGTGAGAAGAACCCTCACTCTATGCTAAAGCTTTAAAAATCGGAGAATGTTTTAGCGACAATTGAAGCTAGTCCACCATTTTTATGTATTAACATGTGGTGTGCCGCCTTTAAATATGTTTAATTATGTTAACAAATTAACAGATAAGACATATTTAATTAAAGTTTATTTTGCTTCGCATGTTTTTCTAGAAAAACGTGAAAAAAATATGTTCATTATTTTTTAGCTATTCAGAATTTGAATAGGTGATAAATATAATCTATGTCCAAAATTATATTTTTTTATGGGTTAGTATTATTTGTGGTTATTTTTCATATGCGCTTATCCTTTCAATTGAAAACTAATGCCAACTTCTAGTTAGTAATATGTAAATTTTATCGTAAACTACTTTTTAGAGTGAAGGTTGTCGCTTGCTCTAGATTCTTTTGGACTAACCTTCGACAGTTATTTTATTAAATCTGACATTAGTGGTATTACTAAAACCGTAGACAATAATAACGAAATACATTTACATGGTTATTTATTAATTTATCAATATTATTACTTAATTTTATATTATCTACATATATTATATAGTACATGTATAATCCATTTTACTTGAAAAGATAAATGATAGTTAAATTAACAAATATTTTCTGCCCTGTTACTATTTCTAAAATATAAAACGCGCGATTTTGAAAAAAAAATAATGACTATTAGAAACAGTACGTCTATTATATTATAATGACAGCATAACTATTTCAAATATGTAAAGTAATAACGACAAATAAATGCTAAGTGTACACAATCAATTGCAACAATTGTGCAACAAATTATATAGTGTATTTTTAAAGGTGCAAAACATGCGTCAAATTTATATACTACATGTATAAGTAATACAATTATTATAAAATAACAAGCTATATTAACTATAGAGCTAGTGACGTTACTACAAAATTAAATTCGTAATAAAAACAAAGGTTTCTGTACATGTTTTAACGAAATTGTGTTATAGAAAAGTAAAGACAAAAACAACCTTTCTTACGTGCATGGTATTTACAGTTTTGTAAGTTGTAAGGTAAAAACAATATGTTTGCAATACTACTATACATACTACAAACACACATAATTATACCTAGAAAAATATCAAAATATTACAGAATATCGAAATATGTATAAAGTTTAACATGTAAAGTGTTTTGTAAATATCTAACATATAACTCTTTGTCACACAGACACACAATATGGAAACAAAAATTACATGAATATATTCAGGTAATAATTATAATATAAAATAATTATGTGATTTTACCAAACACATACAATACTAGTTTTATCAGAATTATACAGCAAAATTTACAGTAAATGCAAGCACTGTAAATAATATATGGATATAAAAATAATTCGATATAAATATTAAATGCATATAATATTATGTAGTAGAAATATGGTTATAAAAATTTTAATATAAAAATAATTAATCTAATAATAATAGCAAGTTTTAAAACAGTTGTAGTTTGAAGAATAAGCTTCAACAAAAAGTTTACTACGTATATATATATGCATGTACAATGCATGTCCATTTTTTATAAGGAACAGAGCACAAGGAAATGGACGTGTCACCTAAAATAGCAAAATAATACTTGCCACGATGCTAAAAAGGTTACCAATATTTTCCTAATGTGTCGAATGTGCGATAGTATGAAATGTATAATTGCAAGTGTATTGCAAATGTATAATGCAAGATGTGAAAAATACATGCAATAAAGTTATTTTGATTTTTGAAAGATAAACATAAAATGTAAAAAAATAATTAGACTACAAATACATAATAAAATTTGAATAAAAAATAAATCGTATGTTTCCAAATAATTGAGCAGTTAATGTAAAAATCCTAAAATAAAATAGTCTAAAATTTACATTTTTCAAAACATGTTTTTAGCTATTTACCCATTTTGTCATCCAAACTTGTAATTAATAAATTTATATAAATAGCTTATGATAGAAACCAGCTATAAAATAAGGAAAATACGCCGTTGGTTCTTTAAGGCTTATAAGTAAATGCTTAGTAGTAACACGAAATGGAAATGCTTATATCATTAAATATATACTTCATGAGCATAATATTGAAACTGAAATGTCTCACAAACGGATTTAAAGAGCAATTAAAATTGAAAAATCTAACTACACCGATGATTAATTTATACATGTATCAATAATAAACTAACGATATTCATTTGAGCACTTAACTATGAATAGGTAATTAAATAAGCTTTTATGTTTTCAAAAATATAAATATAAATTAAAAAATTATATCAAGTTAAAATTTATCTTCAAAGCAATCAAGCATAATGTGTAATATATATCCAAGATGCAACTGAGGTTGTGGAAGCAATTTTTAAAAATCAATAAATCAATAAAAATCTTAATTGTAATAGGAGTTATATCAATATGTTGAGTTACAATAAAAATGGTGATTGTATCATTGTCAGCAAATAAATATATGATCTAGTATGATAAAGTACACTCGACAGATTAGGGTCTCGAGTAGCACTGACTAGAACCTTCTTCCACTCCTAATCCAGTTGTAGTCGATGATACTTCCTCATCCGAACAGTTACCGTTTGGACCCCCAGTACGACAGAGAAGACCAAACGAGTCTGTGCCATTTGCAAAATAAAAAATAAAGACAAATTCACTGAAACTGAATATAAATTAACAAAACAAATTGGTCAATTGTAAGTGCTAAACATTGAAAAATATAGCAGCTGTAAAATAGCTACACAAGTAATTAAAAAAACTGAACAGTATTTAAATCATATTTAAATATTGAATAAATTGCTAAATAGCAAGTAAAAATAACAATCAGAAATAATGTAAAAAACGTACTTAGTAAACAAATGTGTCAACAAATGTAAACAATTAACAAACTATGTGATAAAATTAAACATACTATTTTTATATGAACCAAAAAATAAATGCTGTGGGGTAAAAAGAGAAACAATTTCAAATAAATATTTTAACGCCATTAAAAACCACATACAAAACAAAGAATAAAGTAAACTAAGAAAATAATAATTATAAAAAAATAAAAAGATATTAATAAATTTAATAGTGCAGTAGATTGTTTAAATGTTATAATACGCGATGTATATTCTTTTCGATGATTTTGTTAATAAATTAAATATAACATCTCAAAGAAATAATCAATTAAAATAAAATTGTTTAATGATAAATAAACAAAAAAATTAAACAAAAATCACAATTCTAAAAAAATAATGATGAATAACTTTAATATAGAGAATTTGCTAGATTCAATATTACATAATCCTCATTTTTCATAATTATAAAGTAACAATGTAAGAGTATAAAATTGTTATAAGTGAAATATAATTTTTAAATAAGAGTCTGCGCGTAATATGACATTAAAAGATGAACATATTAAATAAACTTACCATCTTTGCAAGGAAGTGAAGATACTTCACTAGTCAAGGTATCATGGTGGTTCTGTAAGAAAATAATTTTAGCACAATTAGTAGTCTGCAAACAAACAAAGAAACAAACCTATATTTAATTATACCAATTAAGACTAAGCCATAAGTCTATTGAAGGAGTCATAGTATATACAAAGGTAAACTGAGGGTTCGTGTAAGATATATCAGATATTGCTACACTCGGAAATGCGTCATTATATTAAGTAAATTTGTAATGTTACTCTTATTATTGTTTCATTGCGATCAATAGTTTTAATAGAATCCCAATTGTCAATATTCTCATAATAAGCTTCGTTAAATAAGTAAGTTTGCACTATTGTTTTTAATTAATATTTCGAAAATCTTAAATCATTGACATAAAATAGTTGTAGAAGACAAGAAAACGAAAAGGGCGATACAAAAAGTGAGCGATGAATATAAAATGACACAAAGAAATCAAATGAAATATCAGGGTTCCCACACATTTTCCAGGAGATTTCCATGATAGTCAACTTGTATGCATTAAATACAAATAGTTTTTTTAAATGACCTCTTCCTTCCACTTTAATTACTACACTTAATGAAGTGTTTTAAAGAGTTTTTTATATAAATATATCATTTATCTTTGTTAAAGCTATTCATTTTTTTGATAAATCAATATTATTGGGTAATTGCTGTTAACCTCTTAGCCATGCGCTCTACTCACCTTAATTGTAAAACAAATAAGTCTATGTCATTCAGTAATTATTCTAAGAAATTGCTACAATATACTTAAAATCAATGTATAATATGCATACTTACATTTTAGTTAGATTTACTTAGATTTTTTTAAAGTTTAACATACTTTAGTCCAAGTGGTTCAGAAATTAGTGACATCGACAGCTCAACATGCCAGAGGAGTTTATCTCTTAGCAAACATAATGAATGTGCCAGCAATCCCACCTAAACGTACAATAATTGTTTAAACTAATCGCGCGAAAACTGAAAATTGTTAGCCATAATAGTTGCGCTTAGTAAAAAAAATAAGACCTAAAAATAAAAATTATATTGCGATCAAGAATTTCCATAACTTTTTCCAGTAGTGTGGGAACCCTGCATATACAAGACATATTGTTACAAAAGAAGGATATAAACATATTTTTATTGACATTTTACATTAATATAGTTTTCCCGAAAATATGTAGATATAAATTAAATCAAATGCGATGATACTGCAATCAATATTTTTTAATGAAATGTGAATTTAAGGCAATCAAGTGCATTTTTATGGTGTCACATAAAAGTATCTAAATTGTGCTATATATTTATAGTTGATAATGTTAAAATATTGCAAATAGTCAATATTAATTCGAATAGCTTCATTTTTTATTACAAACTCAATTATCTCAAAATAATAATTTTGATTTTATAAAATAAATATACGTAGTTTAAGGAAACTTATATGAAAAAAAATATATATTATTATTTTCAAGTTTTATTCACGAATAAATATTCTTTCCTAGATAATTTTTATTCTATATAAATTAATTGTGTAAGTTTAATTATTATTCTGTTATGCATTTTATTAAGATCAATAAAATAACTTTAAAAATTATCACTGAAAGAAAAATACGTTTAAAATGTGTTTAAAAAATCTGTTATATGTTTGTATAATTTAAAAAAGTATATACGAAAATATTTAGATCATATTATAACTGCATAAATTTTAAATCTATAGTTGAGCGATACAAATCGTATCTGACCACCTTATAACCGTATTTGAGAACTTAATCACAACAAACTACCACAAACGACTACCACCTAGTATATATTTGAATGCTGTAAAAACGCGCTTGAGTTCCAAAACACTGAGCTTAGTTGACTTAAATCCATATTTGATAATTAAAACATATTATATAATTTTCCTAATAATACCACTTCGTTAACATGTAATTTAGTTTCGTTGTATCATTGCTTGAGATGAATTGTATATATTAAAATTAATCATAACTTCTAATGTATTACCGTTTTGGTTCATGTTCCTGGTAACGAATTTTTGGTGGTCTAACTTATTATATATTATACATCGTTACATTTTGGCTTCCACCGTTCTACTCAAAAATTGGTTTTTCAAAGAGTCGACTATCAGTAGTATAGTCGGTAGGCCCCGACTCCACCCTCCCCCCACCCCCAACCAATCAGAATCGAGCACGGCTTCAGCCAATAATAGAGCACGGAGAGTTATAAACAGAACGCGCGCGTCTGTTATAGCTCATTCAACTCTTGCTTTCGCCTGTGAACGGTCGTATTCCTACGCGATCTACCATTATGCTTTATACAGATAGCGACATTGCAGAAATGGAAGTTTTTCAACAACTTGCTTGGCCTTGATCAGCCATTAGACCTATCCATCTATCCTTCAACCTCATCTGCTCGACCTACTATTACCTCATCACCACCACAACCTTGCCCTACTCCATCAAACTTTGATTCCCCATCATCAGTACAGCCACGCTCTCCTTACATCTGCGGTCAGTGCTTAGCTGATCTGAAAACCAAAAGTAAACGCTATAAACATAGACAGTCATGCCACCCCGACACTATGCCTCCGATGGAACATTTTTATGACGACAACGTCCACTGTCTTGTATTTCATTAGCCTTTAATGGTGCACTACGATAAGTGCGATTTGAGCCCGCTAATCTTCTTATTCAGTTTCCCGATTTTCTCTGTTCGATAAAAGTCCCGATTGAAGAGACAACAAGCACCTTACTCAACGGCTGTATTAGATGCAAGGTCCTGGCTCTTCACATCTTACAGATTAGACCCACATACGAATGATATCCTTCAGTCTGAGTAGCAACTTTTCTCTGTACCCACCGAAGTCGTCAACAACAGCTCTCCTCGACATGGAGAACACCTTTTCGTGGTGTCGGGCGATAAAGGGGGTGCAAAGTTTCCCGAAGTTCAAAGTTCGGGGGTGCAAAGTTCTCTGCATATTCCGATGGCGGATTCCCGCCATCACGGACCTTCAGGTACGGATCGGGGGTGGGGATCTTTCCCTGGCGTTGCGAGGGCGTTGGATTTTTGGTTGCCGGGGGTTATAATGCAGACTATGACCCCCGGCAACTTTTTCTCCGATCTAGGGAATGATGTGGAGGAGAACCCGCGTCCTGTGGATGAGGCCTACTGCGCCTGTGGTATCAACCTTAGGTGTGTGCCAGTAATTCTTAGCCTGGTAGGACTATTCCACCTATTGGGCAGCCGGTAGCTGAGAGGGGTAGAACCTTCACTAGGAGGAACTCGCTCCGTGTCATTCAGTGGAATGCCGAGGGTATCCGAACCGGTATGTCTGAGCTTGCTCAGCTAATCCGGGAAAGAAAAGGCGACATCTGTATGGTACAGGAATCCAAATTGGAAGCCAAGGATCCAACTCTGAAACTTCCAGGATATGTGGCCATGAGACGGGACCGACCCATTGGCCCTGACGGGGCAAGGGTGAAGGGTGGTGGACTCCTGACATTTGTTAAGGATGATATTCCCTTCCGTCAAGTGGCTGCTATCCGGGAGGGCAAGGAGGAGGGGAGGCTGGAATTTCTGGCGGTGGAAATCCAGCCAGGGACCCGGGGCAGCTTCACTCTGGTGAATGTTTATGCTCCCCCATGGAGGGGATCAGGACCAGCCGACCAACCCTCCTGTTGTGATCCCTATGCTCTGGTGATTTCTCGAAGCCACTTGATTGGGGGAATCTCAATGGGCACT
>JAYRBW010082849.1:0-23117 GCA_036023295.1 Invenusta paracnida
TTTCATTGTGATATTATGTGTCATTATGCATCATGCTACTCATTTTTTCTCATTACACAGTTTTGTCATTGCGATGTTTAGTTTTGTAATTGCGATGTACACATTAGTCATTGCGATGTACACTTTTGTCATTGCGATCAATATTATTGATATGGCAGGGATATGAATTTAAAAATCACTAACTACAAAGCAATACCATAAAACTAATAACAATCGTTATTTTTCTTTATAATAATAGCTATGTAATTATATTGATTATTTTAGTTGCTATGATTTTAAATAATTAGTTTAACTTTCAAAATCTATAACATTTTTCAATTTGATTTACTTTAATTGAAAAATTTAATGTTATGTAAAATTATTATTTCAAAATTACTAATACATTTCACAAAAATGGTGGAAGAGCAACCTACACTAACCCCTTATTCTAATTTCGTTCGTGGCCTTAGCAATGAGTATAATGGCAATTTTTCAGAGTTTGCCCAAAATTGCGCAGAACTTTGGCGCTCTATGCCTATCGTGGAAAAAACTAATTACGTTTTAGATCTTCAACCTTTTGGTGAACATAAATCGTGGTACACAAACTTTTTTCGCGAACAGTGGTGTATTTTGCGACAACGCAATCCCACATGGTCTTCAGACCAGTTTCAAGAGGAAATCATAAATATTTATAACCAAGAACTTTCATCGTTTAAAATAAAGCATCAATTCGGGGGTGACTCTGAGACCTACGCCTCGGGTTTATCAAAGATGACGTCCACGGAGAGATTGATTACCAATTCAGATTTGTCCGTAAATGTAAATAGTTCAGCCGCATTGGAAACCAGTAAAGAATCCTGCTCACCCAACCACATGGATGAAAGAAGCAAACCAAAATCATCAAAGTCCAGTGCCGTTAAGAAAGCACGAACAAATTCCAAGAAACAGAAGGCAATGTCTACTTCAAGATCGAAGTCGAGAATGGAAGAAAACTCAGAAACCACTGCTAAGAAATTGACAGATTGGTATAATTCACTCTTTAAACAGGAACCAACATCAATGAAGCCAGCAGTTAATGGACTTAAAGTAAAACCGGCCAATAGGAAGCGTGGAATTGCAGCCACTAATAACAAGTCAAAACTTCACAAGGTTATCAAAACGAAAGGTGTAATCACTAAGAAGGGATCATCCAAAGTCATTAGAAAGAATCTAAGTAACCAGCCGGGAAATAAGAGTAAAATGGTGTCTGGACCAATAATTGACAAGGATGTTTTGCATCACACTGTCGGCGATACAACTATTGAAACAACAATAACGCGACGTACTGAAATCGAAGTTTTATTTAACTAGGTTTTTACTGTAGTTTTGAATCATTTCTATATTGGTTTAATTCTATGAATCAGTGATATAATTAAAAATAATAAATATACTTCTTTTGAACATTTCCATTGTTTTAAATACTTTCCTAAAACCCATACCTAAATAAACATGGCTACATTATTTATTTTCTCTTATTTGATTGCAGCAAAATGGACGGGTACGTAATTGTGTTGTAGATTTTTTTAAATAATTACTGGGATTTGGATTAATAAACCTCGGTATGTATGTAAGTTTTGGGGTATTAATGATTGTGGATAAGATACTTATGTTATAAATATAGTTTAATTATTTTTCAACCTCTTTGTTGTGATAGATATTATACGTACCTGTTGTTAGGTATATTATCCTGTTATACTTATTGAAAACACATTAGTTAAATCACCTACTGTTTGCATACTTTGAATAATATGGTTTTGTTATCACTTTAGATACTTTTTGTTGAGTTGAGCATCATGAATTATTTCATACTTTATAATATAGATGAGGAAGAAATTTGCGAAAAATTACACGTTTAACCATAAAATTATTCTTTCAGAACATTATTATAGTCAATCTTCATATTGTTTTTAAAAAGAGACTAATACTTTTAAGAAAAGTATTTCCTATAGATATTGCACAAAACTATAACACTAAACTATATCGATACTACTGTACAATAATCTATGGAATTTCACTTGAAAGTACTACCATTTCTGTTATTGTGTCTTTAAGTTTATAAATAGAAATTATGACGAAATTTGCACCTAATTCTATATCATAATGCATGAAATTCTTACTCCTTATACGAGCACTCACCGTTTATCTAAATTATAAGCATGAGTTTTTATTATAAAAGCTATTATAGTTTCTAGAGTAATTGAAATTGAACCATTGCTATCTATGTATATGTTTTTATTTCGACAACCTTTCTAAATATGTATGTTTTTATATGAAGTATACTTTCTGTTGTATGTATTCGTATATTCGAGATGTGACTATAATGAGAAATGACATTCTAAACCTTTTGCTAATAGGTTCTTAGAATAGTAATTACATATGACGTAGATATTTATTAAAAAATGCCTATTATAAAGTTTAAAGATGATTATTTATTTAACCTATATATTTGTTTAAAATTCCTTTTGTTTTAAATGCGTCATTTTTAGTTTATTTATGAAAGCAAATTTCACAGTTTTAGTCTGGAATACCAAAACCGTTCAGACTCGTGGAACTTTTTAAATTTCTGAAAAGCTTCTCGAAATCATTTTGAAATAAATATAAAACTAAAAGAATTTCCTTCAAATAACATGAAAACCGAGTTTAATGCCTTATTTAGCTCATTTCTAATCATTTTTCATTTTTTTAGTATTGTTTCATACTTTATATACGTATTTCGTAGTTGGAGTTGTCCTACCACTTTGAGTTAGTACACTCACAGCAGGCTGAGTTTTTAAAAGAATATGGGAAATATTGAAGTGTGTTAAATTTCTATTAATGAAAAGATTATACAATAGACGAATTGTTAAAGATATTTAGATCGTTTATAGGGGAAGCAACATGTACATATGGTGACAATTATTTACAACTGAATCATATTATCGAGAGTAAAAACGTTCGTGATACTGAGAGGTTAGGTTGTCCGGTTGAAGTCAGTGATGAGAAATCTCTGATACTGATGGTGGCTATTTTTAAATAACAAAATGTAGCTATACTGTTAATGTATAATATATATACACAGTAAATTTTACTTTAAAGTTCGGACCAAAACGTTGTTAGTTATTTTAAGTGTTTATTAGTCATACCTTTAATTTGCATATTATACATTATAATGTATACTTCACTAGCGAAAATTGCGAACAATGAAATGTTTCTATAATATAAAAATTTACTTGAATATTTACGTTTATTATTATGGATTGAATATTAACGATACTTTCAATGCTTGAATCAACTTTCAAGAAAACGAATAATTTATGTGATCTAATGTAGGTAATTTAATTAATATAATGAAATATTTTACCTTGTTTATTCATACAAAAATGTTTTATTATGCGGTTATTTTTCCACTGTATTTAAAAATTATTTTTACTCTTTCTAAAAGGATCATTTTTGAAGCAATCTGATTGTCTAAAAATTGTAAGTTTTATTCGTCTTTTCAATTGTTATTTATATTGACATGTAAATGTATGATTTTAAAAATAATTTCGTGTTTTTATCCATTATAATTATTTACTTTAAGAATTATTATCTATGTTTCTTTTATTTATTTATTTATAAAAAAGTAATATTGTGAATAAAAAACTGATATGTAACAAAAAATATATTATGAATAGTATATATTTATTTAAGAAAACTCCTACTTTTTTTACACTGACGGACAACTTTGTATTATAACTATTTTTTATTAATCGCACATTAAATACCTGTATTTTATTTTTTAAATAAAATAAAATATAAATATACCAGCAAATAGGTAGTCTATATAGTTTTAAACTTTCGTACATATTTTTATTAAGATTTTCTATTGAAATATGTCAAATTTTTAATCAGTGAACTATTCAATAAGTGAATAAGCTTATAAACATAACAACGATCCGGGATACTTCACGATGCGCATGTTATTCAATATTTCACCAATTATTAGTTTATTAATTAACACATTTATACATAATATTCACGACATGTATAACCTATAGCACAAGGAATAAAAATAAAATTGACTTTAAAACTTTTTCAGATGCTTACTTGCACATGAACAAGTCACAGTGTTTATATTCTCTCTTTGGATTATTATAGATTCAATTATGCTTATACTATGTATAATAGATGACAATTGTCAGTTTTATCATAAAAAGATGGATCAGTAGAGGCTGTTTATGACTGTATATTTGCTTTTTATGTAACAGCATTGTGTTTTCTCTTGTTGTATTTGGGTTCCCAAGAGTAATAATAATATCTTCCACTACTTTATAATAATGGAAGAGAGGGCCATTATGAGGTGGCTGACATTCGCTCAGTTAATACAGTGTATAATCAGGTTAACCAAACCATTGTCTGCGATGAAAATTTAATGAATAGATGGACAGCTATACTTGAATATTTTCACCAAAGTTGCACCTTCCATATATATATATAGTTAAAAACATTGTCTATATCAGCAGATACTCATACATATTTTGAGATATTGTTAAGTACTTTTAATTGATTATAATAAATGTCCGATTTGTATACGGGTTTTTTTGGAAATTTTGGTAATAATTTGGAGTGGTTTAGTACAATTTTGGATGGCAATTTTACCGATGTCTTTGGCAATAGATTTGGTTGAAGTAGATTTCATTTGTCAATCAAGTGTAGTGACATCAATTAATATATGAAGTATTTAGAGAGTATGGTATGACTATAGACTAGGGCCTTAAGAATGTTATTGTCATTCATGCTCTCTCTAAAAGACTCAGTAGAATATTAAAAAATACCATTTACACAACATGTCAAATATGAGGCACAATACTGATATATGTTCACTTTAAAAATTGTTAAAATAATTTTTGTATTTAGACTAAAAAACATAATTACGCATGCATTTATTTAGGATAATCTTTAAATCTTCGTTTCGTTCGTAAATGTATTTTCAAAGCAATGCTACATTTTTCTTTCCTGTATCTATATTTGTACATTTTTGTCTTAAGGACATTAATGTAGATTTTATCAAATATATAAATGTGCAAGTATCGTACCTACAAGAAATAATTATTTTAAAATTTGTGTATATCCAAAATATCTTGTTAAGATTTAATTAAAACTATTAAATCAAAAATATCTCTAAAAATTAAATTAAAATTATATTAATAAAGTGCATAGTTTATATTTATAAGTTAAAGTATTATATATATGTGTGTGTAAGCTTAATAAGTAATGGCATTTATGGAAGAAACAATAGAGGTGATGCAACACTTCCAGTACATGACATTATTATACATGACAGCTATAGCTGTACTAATCTAACAAGCGTATTATGTCGGTGTAACAAATGCGCGACTGAATAAGACTACAGTCAAACCCCATTTATGACCACCCCTCTTAAGCGGCCACCTCGCTTAAGCGGTCAATTTATTTTGTCCCTGCCAAATTCCTATCTAAATACATTAGATGAAACCACTCTTAGGCGGCCACCCATTTAAGTGGCCAGCAGCCAACAAATTTCAGGACCGATATAAAGAAAAACCTCATTTATGGTCATTATAAAACATTTTATATTTTACAAAGTTAAAAACTATTTTCAAAATGCTTTTAAAGTTAAAAAAAATGTACATACAGAATAAATCACTGAACCACTGAAGATATCGCAGTTCTGCACAAATTTTCTTTTGCATACAATTAATGGAGAACGTGTCATCCGAAGACAGTGTATAACACAGGAATTTCTAGTATCAAACCAGCACCTCTATTCACTTTGCCATGAATTCAGTTTAGCAGAAAAGTAACTCGACCTGATACAGTGCTTGGAGAAAGCTAAATTGATAAAAATTACCAAATAGCATCAAACTACTATTTACTCATTCTTTTCAATTAAACAATACATTTTCTTATCTACTCATTGTATACAAAACTTTTTTTATCAATTAAACATAATAAATAAGTGTGTTTATGTGTTAATTGTATTGTTTACACTGAGTTATTGCAGCATGCACCTTTAACTTTAAATGAATATTTCAGACAATAATTTTAATTTAGATACTAAGAATTTATTACAGGTATAATAGTTATTACATTACATTGGTACCTATAATATAGGTTATATTATTTTATAGTTATATAAATGTTTATCTACTCATTGTATACAAAATGTACCTAATAAATGTATTTTGTTAAAGTCAGTGGCTTTTACTATTATTTTATCACACATACCTATATATACCAACTTGATGTTTTGACAATTTTTAATTTTTGAACACCTTTTAAGTGGCTACCCCCTTTAACGACCAGAACAAATTATTCCCTTGGGGTTGACCGTAAACGGGGTTTGACTGTATATTGTAGCTATTTACCTTTTTATTTGCTGTCGTAAATTGGACCATTTAAATCCGCAGACCATGTTGTCTCACCCTAATGTTTATTAAACTATTTATATAACTTAAGTAGTTGTCTTTAAAAAATCACGCAAAAGGAAATACAGAGAGGAAACGAAAAAATGCAACACCATCGTGACCTTCTCCAGTGACCTACCACTTGAAAGAGGCCAAACTCTGTCTATATCGGACATGTAATATACTATCTATATACACTGCTCTTATAGGTTCAATAAAGTTTGGTCTTATATACGTGTATGTTGTCTTTATTTATTTATTAATTTAATTTAACGTAAATCGTAATTAATATTCATCTTAAATGTCATTGTTTTGATATGCATTTAAAATTTACTAATTCATTTGAATAATTTATACAAAAAATGAAATAATTAATGTATGTACAAGCTATATACAGTTTTATGAATACTACATCGTCGTTGTTAAGTTGTGTGCATTCATTATAATAAAATAGCTTTCTATAAATATACCAAAACCAACTTCAGGGACACTTGTTATATATCTATATATAACTATTCATTAGCGTGACAAGTTCGTAAGAGGGACACAAAAATAAAATGAAAGAACATAATTTTATGAAGTCGAAATATTTTAGAGCATTTCAAATTATTGTATATTGTTTCAAATGATCTTACTTGTAAAATATTTTTTACTCGTGCCAATCTCAGCTTCTCATGTGCCTTCTATAATTTAAAGATTATTTCCTTAACGAACTTTCTATATTATAAATATATAATTTACTGACTGTTGTTATTTATTTAATATACATAAACATATATATATAAATATTTTGTTTCATTTTACATTACTGTTATCATTTTTAAAATTTAATTTAATTTAATTTGTTAAATTTGATTGAGTCTATATTTGTAAATATTTAAATGTTAGATCATGTACCTAGGTATCATAAAATTGTTATTAGTGTAAAATAGGAATTAAAATATTTGCGCATTATCAAATATAAACTACATCCATATTTTCCTGATATTTAAATGAGGTTCATGCTTAAAATGTGTCTAATAATTTAAGCACAAACTAGTCTAATATTATTTTTATAATAATACTTTTTTTCGAGGTATTAAAATTTTAAGTCATTTACAACTTATTATTAAAAAAGTAATTATTCCAATACTTTTTTTATCTCAAATGCAGTAATCAAGTATGAGTGAATTGATGTTATGGTATTATAAGTTATAAATAATTGCATTTGGTTATATTTGTGGTAGAGTTTAGATAATTTTAATATATAGTTATGTGCTAAATATCATTTTAAAAAGTAGCGCTTTTGATATTATTTTACATTATTTACATTAATAAACTGTTTTATGAAGAAAAAAAATTATTCTATACTTTGCTGTAGTAAATGCCTAGCAATTTTTTTCTCGAATAGTATACCAAGCAAGAATAGTACATGAACGCATCTTTATAGTATACATATTTTACACTTTTAAACATGCAACATTGTGAAATTACTATTAAATAACGTGGAATTACATATAGTCGAATTATTTGTATGAACTATATGCTTGGAACAATTTTGTTATATAATTATTACTATACAGTAACAATTGTAAGACATGATATTTTACCTACAATTATAGTCTTAAACTTATTAAGAGTTTTAAAAATAAATTGCATTATATAAAATCTTAAAAGCAGGTGCATATTTACAAGACATTGTGCATTGTTCTTCATTTGATTATATGCATAACCAACTATATATATCTCATCATAAGCATGTCTACAGCTATAATCACACATTTTCTCCAATATCTTTAACAAGGAAATACAAGAAGGAAGGAAGAAAGGAATAAAACAGAAATATGGTTTGGTCTGTGCGCGCGCATTAACTGGGTAGGAAAACTATTCAAACTATCAAGAAAACTCTGAATGGAGTCTCATTTCACTATTATGCAATGTTAATGAAAGATTTTTCATTCAAGCTAGGGCGTAATTTTTCCGATTTGCCGGTCGATAATTATCATTTCTTTTATATTCATTCATTCCAAACTTTCGTGGCGGTTGGGTGTTTTTTTTTGGTGGATTTGGATGTGGTTTTCTGTGTCCTTCCATTATTTCTACATATCTTCTATAGGTGTGAATATTTTATTCAGAAACTATATAACACGCAAAGGCTAATGCCTTGTATAACGTGAGTTAGCAAAAAGTAGGCTGTTTCCACATTAACTTAAACAGCGAGTTTTATAACATTAGAAATACGAACAATGATATATAAAGGTGACGATTTTTACATATTTATATAACGTTAACTTATAATGTAAATGTGGCTATGGGTTAATGTTTTTTTTTCAGTTTTATGGTATATCAATAGTGACACGCACATTTTGTTAAAAGGCATAGAAACTTTGATGTATAAAACACAGTTCTTAATGAAGTTAATTAAATGCTACCTACAGCATATAGTTTAAACTATGTAGCTCATTAAACAGATACATTTTATTTGAAAATTAAATTTTATACATTTTGACAATATTTAATTATATAAGTAAGTACTGTTGACTAAAGCTTATCATCTAAAGTTTAAATCTGTCAAATATAAAAAGAATTATCGCGATAGACACCAACATATCATATCATTTCAGAAATAAAATATGCAATGTATATGAGATATTTTTCGATCAAACTGATTTATGGACACATACAAACTCTTCAATAAATTTTAAAATTTATGAACAACTTTCTTTTACTTCTTAAAAAAACACTACATATACCTATATTTATGAACCGGAGTTATCTTAATAATAATTAGTCTTTTTAAAATGTTACATTAGCTTAATGTCGGGAATTAATTTCACATTGTCATATGTAGTCACGAAAAACAACTAAGTCGACGTATACGCCTAGAAACTCTTGGGAGTTAATAGTTAGGGAGCCGTATTGATTTATGACTGCCTCAGAAAATCCTCATACATTAGTGTAAATGAGTCATGGGAAGCTATATAGAGGGTTTTCCAAACACATGGTTCCCAGTTCTAATTCAATCAAGGGTGTCTTAGGATTCTTTTTTGATTGACACAGATTTTGTTAATACTGTTTTTCTTTTATTATTACAATAAATACGCTATTATACGAAACAATTCCAAAACACTCAAAATATATTGAAATATTTTGTTTAAATAGCGAGTATATGTTTAGAATATTTCGGTACTTATTTACAACATGTTACAATTCCTCTTAAAAACACAGGTGTGTGGAGCTATTTTGCTTATTATCGTAGAACAAAAAGTTTCATGATATTTTTTATTTAATGAAGAATTCACATAAAGTTCTCGTAAAACTGTATTACGTACGCCTATTAGTTATACATGTCTATTACATGTAACGTACTGCAAAATGGCATTAAATGTAAACTTTCAATTTTAATTGTATGTATGCCTATAACTTAATTTACTATGATTAATCTTTCTGTAGATTGACGTTAGATATGGTAATGTCAGTAGGTATTTTGAAATGCGGACAAAATATGTTTCTTAATCCTGTATGTGTCATTTTACAGAAATATTACTTCACTAAATTGTATGTGTCTTAAACTTTTTTACATTTTAATACTGGCATATATTAACTATAATAACTATAATAACTATAAATATTAATAATCATTTTATAACGCGTATGTATTTATATATATATTATTAATTTTAGGAGACATATATAATTAAAATATTATTATACATACTTATATTCTATACAGATGTACTTATCAATTTGTATCAACTTCATTTTTATTAATGTAAACTTTTTATGTTACTATTGAATTTTTACTTTTGTTTCATTTATTTGAGTAGAAATAGAATTAATGAATGTACACATTATGTAAACTAATTTTACTCATAATCTTTGTTCAATATTTATCTTTACACAAAAGTAAGTACAATAAAAAATCGATGTGAATTTTATTAGAATAAGTACGTTTTATTAAAAAACCCAGTTTGTATGAAGTGATTTGAAAAGAAATTTAGTAATAAATTAGAATGCTCTAACGTGTAAAATAGTATTTCGATTTTGATCATTTTAAAGTGCATTTAAAAATATTTAATTGAAATTATATTTTAGTAATTAATCAGTTGCGGTAGAAAATTGCTATTATGTGATAACTATTTTATGTTAGCACTACTATATAATTTAATATGATTATATCCCGTGTTTTACTAAAATATCAATTAAGTTGCTTGTTGGGTTTACTTTTCTTAGTGCATATTCGCAAGTTCTCTGCTATTCATACCAATTTTTTTCACATTCAGGCTTATAAGAGTTCAGAGTAAAATAATTCGTTTAATAAAAATGTCAATAATGATTTTTGAAGCTCTTTGTATTTACTATAATATCGGTCACACACATTTAGCTAACTTTTGTCTTGTTCGTCGTTGTACGAACATTTCCTGTATAGAACTGTTGTGACTTTGCAATATATAGTTGCAGTTATATACATAAATGTGTATAAATTGATTCGTTTGTTGATACCTACTAATGCACTCAAATTAGAGCTAAAGTAGGTAGTCATTTCAAGATGCGTGCACATATTATGAACGTGCTTATGTGCCGACTTCTTTGTATATGTACATACCTACTCGTAAGTCACTTACTTTAATCACAAAATTATTTTAACATATTATCATCTATCGCCTACGCTTTGAGATCAGATGATGGTCGACTGCATGAAATAGTACAGGGTACGTACGCGCCTACCAAGCTGCAGTTGGCGGGGTTTTGTCGTCAATATTGTTAGTTGATGTTGAACTCAGCTGACTGGCATATAATACATTTCCAGAAGTCTACTCTTCTATATTTTGAAAGTGTATAAATATCAAAAACGAAGGTTTTATTTGCATTTAATCCATGGGTTCATAGAAGGAGTGAGCCAATTTTAATTGACTAATTAGCTATGTAACAAACAAACGGGCTAGATTGAGGATAAGGCTTTATACACAAAATAATTCACTGATCAAAACAAGAGACATTTATGACTTTCAAAATCAATAGACTGAGATTTCCGTGCTCTTGATGTTTGCGTCCATTTACATAATACGTGTAGCAGGATATTGGCAACGACCAAGTTTTCAAACCATAATATTGTTATTTTGGTATAATTAATTTATCTTCCTGATTTACTTACTTTAAGTTAGTGGCTCAATGGAACTTATAGGGTTTAATTCGAATCATTACCATTTATTATGACATTAGAGTTAAGCAATTCTTTAAGTAAATATGTTCATTTTTATCCTATCTTTGTTAAATGAAATATGCTTTATTTTATTGCATAGGCATGTTTTAATGTGGTATATAAATTTCTAAACATTGAAATCAATAATAGCACCCAATTTGTCTGGCGGAAATTATTTATTTTGAAGTAAACATCCTCTTATAGTGTCCCAATATTTGATACAGTATAGTGAATACTGTCTTTATTAACTATATATTACTTTATTTACACACACACCTATATATGTATATATATATATATCACAGTTTTATATATTTTTCGGCATCTGTTTACAAAATACTTCATCTGTGATATTTATTCATATATAAAAAAACTTGTATATTTTTTATATATAGTCTTATCTATAACGATGTGTGCATTTTGTTTTAAATAAATGTTGATATAGTTTGAGTTAAGTTTTGCATTATTGATAATCATCACCTTCTTTAACAAAATTGCTATAGTTTCATAGTAAAACAAATATAAATTATTTTTTTAACCAAATAATATAACAGATTTCTGCGTTTAAAGCTTTGCAACAAACATTGAAGTGTGTATTTAAATTAAACAGTATGAAAGTTGTAAGTTGACCCGAATTGCTAATTTACAAATTAAATAGTGAAATGATTTTGTTGCAATTTTAAAACCAATCACATTTTGGTTTTAGCAAGTAAACAATATAGATCAGGTATAATACGGAAAAATGCTTTCCTATGAAAAATTACTCAATTTAGATAATGCTTATATTACTTACAAATGAAGTATTAAAGGGATACAACTTACACCTCAATTTATTCATTATCACGTATAACAATATGGTGGCTAAATTGGGACACATGCAATTAATGTTATTGAGAATATAAACGGAATTTGGCCAAAATTATATTCTAATAAATGGTTTAATAATAGAATAAAACATTATTAAATAAATAAAAGCTATAATAATTATTAAAATAGAATATTTTGTATTTTATTATGATCTCAATGTATTTTAAAAGTATGCAACACTCCTTACACACTTTGGTTTTACATTTCGTACGTAATTTTATTAAAATTTGAATACTTTTTAAAAGCAGTACAAATAATTTCGGTCCTGCTTAAAAAAACGTAATTTATAAATATTTCATTTTAAATAATTATAATGTGCTTAACATTCTAGCTTCATTATTAGCTGCAGAATGTCAATGCATGCCATATTGATACTGAATTATACCTACATTAATATCCGCAAAGTTTTTATTTTTATTTACATTTATATGATTAATATAGTAATATTCAATTTAATAAGTATTTATGTTGTGGTTATACATATAAATAATTTTTACCTTAATCTATAAGAAAACGGTTCATTTTTCGCCAACTGTATTCAAGATAAAATATATTGTGTATTTTTTCTAATTCAGCTTATGTACATATCTTAGTTATGTAATTTATATTTCGTTGAATTTTAGATGAGTTATGTAGTTTTTGTTTTTGTTTTTGTTTTATTTCCAATTTTCTGTTCGTGGATTTTCAAGTTTATCCTCATTGCTTCACTCTCTTCCTTCTCCTAACAGCATGACATCAGAAATCGATTCAGCATGTTCCCCGACACCCACATGAGTCGACTCTCCATAGCAGCCAACGATTCCAATGAGGTCATGACCCGAAGACAAAAGCGATATTCTATGGTGTGTTCATGGTCAAACCGAAATTATAGTTTTAGCGATTTATAAATACATAATTATTATAAATTATTACTAATTATCCTAAAGTAACCATTTAATCGTTTCTGGTATAACAAAAAGCGAAACATTCATTTTTATTCACAAAAAAGCATAATATATCTGTCGAAATCTACAAAATATAAATACACTTTCTGGCAAAAATATATTAACAATAGAATTTTAATTATTATTTTTCAATCAAAGAATTAAACAAACAGAATATATTTAGGTCAAGAGTTGAAGTCAATTAGGGAGTGGCTTACTTTTATGGTGGCTTAACTTTCTATATTGGAAGTTTAAACATTCTAGGGGCTGGCTTATGAGCTTGCCACGAATATGACAGCTCGGTATGAATAGGTTTAATACTATGTACAGATTGGATTTTAATTCAAATTTAGAACAATAAGTGTATTCATTTTCATCATTAAATGAACAAGTTATTATCTACGCAGGTACTAAAATATGCAAACAACATGCTGTTAAGTCTCTAAAATGTAGCTGGGTGTAGCTATCACAGTTTGTTTAATACTAAAAATAGAACCATTTTGTGCTGCGATATAAGGTGTAACAAGGATACGAATGTTTTGAACTTAGCATATTTGCATGTAATAGACATTTGAAACGAGATATTGTTAACATTTAAGAACTAAATTAAACTGTAGAACATTTAAAACATAACATAGTAAAATATCGAAAAGAAAAAATAGTTTTTGTTCAAACAATCGATGAAGAAGGATGATTTTAATTGCGTATCGCTCAATAAATGTCGACTCTTTGAGCAGTACAATACCCAAATAAGATATCTCAATAAAAAACGCTATTTTGATTAATTATATGTATCTCAAATCTATATTCAGGTTAATTATGTCAAACCAAAATTAAGCATCTTTGATAATAGTTTTATTAATTGTAAGAGTGCTTGAAGTATAAACTTATTTTGAAAATATTATTAATTATATATTGTAATGATACTCACTTACAATAACATGTAGACGATATAGCATATAAACTAATTACTTAAACACATTACATGGATATAAAAGGTTAACTGCGATTTTATATTCATTTATTTATATTTTAATATATTTTAAATTACAAAAAAATTGAATTATTTTAAATAAATTTATACTTCTCAACGAATTTTAGCAATTACTTTTTTTATTTTTTATTTCAATACAGACAAACGTTAAAATTCAATTTAATGAACAATCCAAAAGTTTCATAATTATGTTAGAAAGCATTCTGCTATTTCTCAGAGTTCTTTAAGTACATTTTTAGACTTTAAAGCATTCATGATATTTAAATCAAACTTTATACCTTCAAATATACCATTGTTAATCTGTTCTTCAGTTCTTAATTGAAATATCGGCTTGTTTCCTTAACAAAAAAATTAATTAGTTCTTTAATATAGAGTATTTTGTCAGCCTGTAAACAGGGCAAATATCGGTAAAAAACAAATCAAAGACCTTTTCAGCCTGTCTCATCTTCCACACCACTCCCCCGTCCCGCTCCTTTCTTTTTTGGGTTTCCTTTTCATTTTGCCTGATCCATTGCTTTTTCAAGAAAGAACTGTACTTCGCAAACCATCGTTAAACTGAATAGTTCTCATTTTAGCACCCCACAGAACAGATATAGTCAACATTATGTTAACCATCTGCGCGCAATAAATCGATATTTATTTTCATTTCGTTTGTTTTTAGTTTTAAGTTAAAATATTTTTCTTTATATTACATTAAATTAATTGTTTTAAACTCCATTATGTTTGGTAATTTTTACCTTTTATAATTTAATATTGTTTTGTTTTTATGCAAGACCTAAAACTTTTAAATTATATACTATTTAATAATTTTCTGAAAAGTTATAGTCTCAAAGAAGAAAATGCAATCATAATGTAATAAATACTATAGACGATTCGTTTATTGTCTTGATAATGTTTAAAGAATCAATGCACATTATTATTTATGAGGATAACTACTGTATTTTACATGGACATTTACACTCTTTCGTTCACCTTTTTGCACATATTATGCGTAATTTATACATATTAAAGCTATAAACCAAGATTCTAAGCATTTAGTAGTCACGTTAATTTAAATAGAATAGTTTTTGCAGAGCAGTTTCAAAGTTAAATGTAAGTTTTGATTTTATTCTTTTAGTCGAAAATCAGACATGCTTTTATTCATGTTAGCTTTATAAGGGGGTTTTTCCGCGATATAACTTAAGAACTGCTCCAGACTGGCTGAATGACGTGAATCACGAGCATAGAAATTGGAAGAAGAACAAACAGACTAAACAGAAATGAGTAAAGTGAGCAACTTTACTTCGAAGTAATATGAATTGCGTCTTTAAAATTGTTAGATACAGTCAGCTCTATTTAAATTCAGTGTTCGATCGTTTAATTGAAAGCTTTGTGTGCTTGTCGCTAGCTGACATATCAGGCTGAAGTTTAAATAGATAGTTCCCCATAAACGGGCAATTATGACTGTCATTTATTACCGCTAGGTTCGCAAAAATCACATTCTTACTCAATTTATAAGAGAATAATTAAATAACGATTACTTTTATTGCTTGCGAGAGTCTATTTTATCGACATTGTATATCTTATGGGTTTGTGTAAACTCGAAAATTAGTGGTATGTAATATTGGTGTGTTGCTTGTCTCATCAAGCAATATTGCCACCACTAATATATATGTCTCGTTTCTTGTGCATAGTTCTGTACAGTGTCGTATTCATATAATTCTAATTATATCTAAATATTTGCATAATTGTACTTTCTTCCTATATTCTTACTTTTTTATCTATGTTTTATTAGAAATATATTTCATGCTAAATGTCTCTCTTGTTAGTTTATAGCTTTCCCGTGTTATACGCATTTACGTTATGTAAAATAATTTTAATATACAACTGTTTGTTATTATTGATTACTGATCTAGGGTAATTTAGTCCGCTATATTGTGCTATATTGTTCATATTATTGTCGACATAGGTAAATTATTTATATATTTATTTATAAAATATTGCTTTTATCATAGTGATACGCTTCCTGCTCGTTTGGACTAGCGATTTAAATACGATTAGACTTAATTTAACATGAATGACAGGTAAAAAGTGAAGTAATTAATTGTTATATTTTTGTGATAAAATAGATTTAAATAATATAAAAGATATACAACGCGTCACAAACTATGTAAAGTTAATAATTAATATTTCAAAATAAAAGGATTTGTCTGATTGGAATGGAAGGTATAAATTGAATGCACAAAAAATGTGATATTAGAACTCAGAACAAATAAATTTGTGAATTCCAATTTATAAAATACTCAGAAATAAAAATTATTTTTATGAATAGTCTTTATAGATAACTTATAATACAACTTGCATATTTATGGTATGTCTCTATGTTACTTAGAACTTAACACCGCACTTGTGCCCAATAAATCTTCTTTTTATAGTTAGTATATATTTAAGGAAAGGTTTGGCTGTTTAGTAGCCATTATATATGATAATGCAAGTTCTTTTAAAATAGGAAATCTTGTGGTTTGCGTCAGTGTCAGGCTTTCCTGCACACTGCAACTCTTTGTTTTGGTGGAGATTTCCTGCTTTTTGGGAAGTTAAATGTCTCGGAGTCTAATCTATGGATAGATAGATATATATCCCCTGCATAACTGTAATGTATTGCACGAACTTTAAACTGTAGTCAAACGTCACTTTCCTGTCTGATCGATTTGGTTTTGTATTCACGTACGCATTTGTAATACTACTACATAGGAGGAGTGCTAAAATATGTTTCTATAATATGGGCGGATGTGAGCGGGTTTAAATATTGATTTAAAGAAATGGACATATATCGTATAGAGATCTTTACGGTTATTTATTATATATAAAATCTGATTTTTGCAGCAGTTTGAAACTTGAAACTATAATGACAAGTAGAATTTACTTTCTGTGAGAATTTTGTCCAAGCATTATGCATTAATTATTTATGGTGGTTGAAGGAACATTTTAAACTGTTAAATAAACGTAAAAAATAATTGAAAATGTATTATTCTCTTCAAAGGTTTTATTTGTCATAGATATTAAATTTAGATAGAATTAACATAGACTGGCAATCTAGAAAAATCTTTGAAAATTTAGGCGTCATCACTCTGTCGGTCAGTCAATTATTTCCTATAGTTATACTGGTATCGCAGAATTTTATATGTTTAATGACTTCCTACCCCACTCGAATGCATTAGCAATCAATAAACTAATGAAATAGTTGATCGCGAACTGTTGAAAAAGTTACCCAAAAATATATCTTTGATTTCATTGATTATAATATCTAAATTCAATATCTTTGATAATTATGTTCAAATCTTAATAATAATATTTTTACTCATTATAATTAATTGATATAGTTAAAACAAGCTAAATTATGGAAAAAGAGAACTGTTCCTCACGAAATAAATGTCGTTTTCTAATGTTGCAATGCTTTTTCTGTTAATCATTTTTAGATTTTAAGTTATTTTAAATTTGTCATTTCAGTCTGCTGTGGGATTTGGAAAGATTGAAACATACCAGAAGCTGGAACTGCTTGGACAGGTAGAAAAATAACTCGTTTTAAATAATAATGATTTTATAAATGTTGTACCTATTGTATTTCTTACTTACTTGAAAGCAACGGTAATTGTTATCTTTTCAATCTTCTTACGTCAACTATTAGTGTAGCAATGTTGTTCTTTAAGTTAAATATTATTTTTATAATAATAATGAATGTAAATTTTGTGAAAAAATATATGGATAATGTTTACACATGCTTGTATTTATACTATTATTTAACAAAAAATAGTACTTACATTTTTAGAAGTATTTTTTGTTGTAAAAATAGATCCATTGCTTGTATCTTAATATTGTCAGACATTATCAATGGTACAAAAGACTGATTTCATGATCATTGAAATGTCATTTTATAATATTTTTAAAATTTATATTCATAGTCATATTATTATAGTTTTCATTTCTATATATAGTATTTATTTATTCATCCTAAAATTCATTATTGCTGTTAAGTAGATACAATGTAACAATACAATGATACAATGCCTATAATAATCTTTCAATGTAAATTACTAATATACTTTTTTTGGTTAATAAAGTTGAGGCAAATTAAGTTTCAAACTGTAATCAGTATGATTACATTCAGTCATTATTGGCTTTCCAGATTCCAATTAAACGTAAAGTTAACTATACTAATCTTAACAAAAAGTTTTAAAACTTGGTATAATTACTCCTCATTACTTTAAATACACACTAAGCGGTGAAACAGTGCTTTGTTATTTATAATGAAAACTAATTCTACTCTTAATATGTTAAGAGTTATTATATTACTAATTAATTCTGTACAATATAAACGTGACATAAGAGGTTAGGTCTTCGTGGTTTGTTCACTATCTAAAAGTTATGTATATAGTATAATAAAAATGCGAATAATGGATGGTTTTAACTACTATAAGTGTTGATAGTAATATTTTTAGATTTTATCTTATCATGTTTATATCGTAAATTTTACTGGAGATAGATAAAATATACGTAAGTTCGACTACTTTATTATACGAACTATATTCTACCCATGAATAAAAGCAGAAATAGGTTGATATCGTTGTTTATATCGTGAAGATAAAAAATGTTTATTATTAAGTTCACTTTCTGGCTTCAGATAGATTAATAACATGATAAGTTAAATAAATACATATACTAATTTTATGTTAAACTTTGTGTGTATTATTTATTTGTAATTATAAATAACGAATTCTTATTTTCCTTTAACGTTTTAGATATATTTTTATATGACATTATTAGCGATATATGCTTGTGTATATTATACTATTTTGTTACTATAGTTATGAGATTATGTTTTAATAATGACACATACGGACTTCTTTTAATTATTATAATGATGCATTTTGTTATTTAGGTACTTATCATTAGCTTTTACAATATAATCTCCATCGATGTAATTTATTTTAAATTTTACAAAGTACACTGTGTAATTACATAAACTAAATTATTTCCTATAAAAATGTACCTATCCATCGTTATCAAGAATAAAATAGAACTAAAGTTATGTATAAAACTAAAACTGAATGCCTTAATTACATATATTTTGGAACAAAATATTTCTCTTGTATCATTGTTAAAAAATATAATCTGCTTCATGAAAAACTGAAAGCTAGGTGACTTCCAAAAACCACAAAATGGAATTATAGACGTCAAATTTTATTAAACGGTTATATTCAATATAAGTAAGCCTTTACCTTGAAAATATAGCTAATTATAAACTTGTTCTTACAAACTGCCTGGTATTGATTGCAAATGCATCTTGCTTTAGGGTACCTATGCAACGGTGTTCAAAGGGAAGAGTCGGTTGACCGACAAAGTTGTCGCTTTGAAGGAGATCCGTCTGGAACACGACGAAGGCGCACCCTGCACCGCGATTAGAGAAGTGTCACTACTCAAAGACCTTCGACACGCAAACATCGTCACTCTACATGACATCATCTATACGCCCAACTCCCTCACTCTGGTATTTGAGTATTTGGTGAGTCTTGTGTAACACCATATCTTTAATGTCACATATTAACTCACATCAATCTATTTATCGATCAGCGTAATGTGTGTGAGTGTTATATTTACTACTTATGCAATATGAGCTACGTTTGTTCTCATTATGATGGTAGGACCTTGGGAGCATTGCCGACGGCATTAGATTTTTAATGTTGGTTTTATTTCCTATTTGGATAAATGTAATCTTAGAACGCTTTTAAAATTCGAACGGTATAGCTATAATGAATCAAATATGACGAATCAAATTCAAAAGGGATGAATTCACATTTTCTCAAAAGAAATGTAATCAATTTCCTACATTGCCATGAAATTCCATGAGGAAAAATAGGTTTTTTAGCTTAGAGATAAATTCAAAGTTTAAAACTTATTTTGTGTCATTGTCCACTGCTATTCGCAAGGGGTTATGTTATTTAGCCAGAAAGCATCATTTAACAATTCCTTAGATGTATGAATTATTGGAAAACATCCCAGTATTACCTACAAAACAATTTAACAGTCTCGTCGAGCTAATAGATGTGATTCTACTGTTAAATAATCAAGATTATTTGTGGAAGATATTCATTGCTTTAATAAGAAAAGCAAATAGCTTTTAGAGCAATTATAGCAAAATTGCTTAATAGAGAGAAAATCATCGTGTAATAATTAAACATTTTAAATACTTATAATGCTCCTAAAGATTCTTAATTATTGTTTTCTTTTATTAGCAATTATCCTAACTAAATTATCGTGACACTGACTTAGGTATTAACTATGAGAGAGCTATTATCAGCGCCTTGAATTGTGGATAAGTGAGCCATAAATGGGCCAACTCTAGCTGGAATCAAGGTAAGATTATACACGTGGTAACAGAAAATTAAATATACCACAAAACTTTTAAAAATAGTTTTGAAATTTTGAAATTCACATATTTACTAATTACAAGCCATGATTATAAATGTTATATTGTTAAAAAACATAATCTGATATATAAATTATTTTTTTACCTTTAGATGAAACATATTTTCAGTATAATCTTGTCTGTGAGAGTTTCACTATTATGACAGTAATTAAATTTTCATACTTCTGCAAAACTTTGTATTTTAATACTTTGCTTCCCATTCGATTATTTTTTCACATACAAAAAACTTTGAAACTCTATCTGTGAGATACGCAGTTTTCTTGTTTCTTCACATTTTGGTTCAAATATAGAACAGGTATGTTTCTAACTTCCCCATCTTCAACATTGTGCTATATTTATTTTTATATCGATGTTTTACCCTACATCAAAGCGTATTATCGAGTGAATTATGTTATTCTTAAAAGTGTTAAAAGCCATTATTTTATTAATATTATTATAAATAATTAAAGGAGCTTTCGCATAAAGCATTAAAAACTAAAATCTACTGCACACAGAGGTATCATATTTTCTATCAAAGAAAATTATTTTGATTATTATTCTGTCTAATTAATGTTTTCACAAGAAATTGAATATTTAAAAAATAATTACAACGTTATTATCACCAAACTTTTATTAATTTCATAACAAGGGATGTTTAGCCATAACATCATGTCCCCCTTTGTGACTAAACATTACCTGTTATTAATTTATCTTAATTCTAATATAATTCGTGTGATACAAAAACTTGCGTATAATGGCTAGAAAGTCTTCCTTGCCAATCGACCTTATTGATCCGGTGGTCAAGCGGTTACAGTATTTGCACTGTAATCGTGAGGACCCCAGTTTGAACCCTGCATGTCCCTGATTAGCTCAATAAAGAGCAAATCGTGTCCTGGTATTTGATTATGCGGTGATTGGCAAAAAAACTATAATTCCATTAATTTCATTTTGCATGCAGAGTATATATTTATTATTTGAATCTAGTAAACTTTTATTTGTTTTACAGAGATTTCAAGAGTTTTCTAAGGATACAATATATTATATACACAAATTAATTCTGTACTATAAACATAATTTCATTACTTTTGTATGACATATTAATAAATTTAACGACTTTATGTGTCATCAATAGTGGAATACTATAATAGTATATAGTACTAATAATTTGCGTAGAGTAAAATATTTCCATTATTCCTTTTTATGTCTTAAATTTTAATTGAAGACTCTATGTATTTTTTATATACAATTATTTCCTCATTCATTTTATATTGATAAAAATAATTGACTATTCATTTAATAAGCCTATTCAAACGGAATATGTATACCTTATTCTTTTTAAATATTTAAAATCTTACGAAATTTAATTGCAGTAATTATTGTAATTATCTAAAAATATTTGTCTATTTGATTAAGAATATAACTACTATATGAAAGAGCAGCTTCTATTTATATATGTACAGATCAGAAATGCCCGGTTATCGTTATTTTTGTATCCAATTTCATTTCTCCTATGATTTTTAAAATTGTCCATTATTATCTCACAGTAATGTTACTCTTCATCATAGAAATATTTTTAACGTAATATATACGAATATGTTTTAATAGAAATTACAATTTCGTTACAATTTTGTTTCTATAATCATTACTGAAGGTTCATATTATTTATTATAGGTAATATGCTAAGGATGGTATACATATAACTTATTCATTTTTTGATAATTGAATTGCCACTAATAATCGTATAACAGTTATATTAAAAAGTTGATCACATAATTTTTCAATAGGCAATTAAAAGGTATAATACAGAAAATGTTTAAATGGATTCAAGAAAAAGCTACAATAATGGTCGCGTTAAAATAAGATGATGAATAAAGCATAAAAAATAATATATAGATATGTATTTTCTTGTAATTTATTTTGATACTGGTTTTGCATATCTTTTTAAAATTTATGAGTTGCATGTGTTACAAGTTAATTCAAAGTATTGACGAATTTCAAACAATTCTTTCTAATGTAATAAAATATAATATCATAAAGATAGCGAAGGTCCTGCTACTTTCCGAATTGAGTATTCTTTCATTTTTATAATTTGCAATTATGAAATTTCGCCCTCAAAAGCCGTTCTTTCTCTCTCTCTGTAAAACAGTACTTGCATTGGGCAGACGAAAATTGCTTTGGCTCTATACAGCGTGTATATTGTGTACATTGTGTAGGGGGGAGAGGGGGCAATCCGACACTTAAGGGTTTGGAGCATTATATAAAAAAGATAATAATGAATAAAAACAAC